>CM031237.1:785363259-785448184 GCA_018340775.1 Taxus wallichiana var. yunnanensis
CATAACCCCAATTCCATCGAATTCCGCCAATAAATAGAAATGGAGTGTGAGAATAATGAGGTGCCCCCATGTAGGATTCCACTTCATCATTCCTCCATTCCCACACTCAAGTCAAAACACCATGCCCAAGACAATAAATGAACATGTAAGGCCATGACAACCCAAAAGATACTCAAACTTACACACCATGCCTTCCAAGGAAACATTAATTATGGTGGGAATGAATGTGTAATTATTTTCACTTTTTTACACTCCAAAAAAGACAAATAAGTAAAAATTAACCCCAACCCATAAGTAGGGTTGTTGGGTTAATTTAAGAGGCATGGGACATGCTTAGCTTGTCCCACAAGTCTCCAAAAAATCCCCCAAATCAAAATCCGAATTTTGAAGTTGGGGAGATTACAAATCACAAAAACCAACACAAATCTCACTTACAACTACAATATTTAAAGGACCACCTACCCTCATAAATAACCAATTGTGTAGTGCCCACTTCCCTTCAACACTTTTGATAGTAATCATGATCACTCGCTGACTATATTATGGACATTATTATAGTTTTGATTGTATGGTGTTAGATGTCGATCATGGATTATTGTTGACTCTCATTCATATATGATGAATGATGATTGTTAGACACATTTTACGTAGATGTTGAAATATTTGTTGGACATGGTTATATATATATATTTATGGATGTTGTTAGGACATGTGATATTTGGATATATTGAGTAGACTGAGAAAATTGAATTTAAAATTGATGATTATATAGTTGCTGATGAAATTGTAAGTGATATTGTTGATTTTCTGGATGTTTTTGTGATTCATATATATATTGATGATTTTGAAATTATATTATATTCATTTGGATGTTCTGATATGGCCATGAGGCCGAAGGGGTATTTGTATTATGTAGGTTAAAAATATCACAACAAACATTGGGGATTGGAGACCAACCACATTGGAATTCTAGATGAATTCAACAAGGTCACCATGACAACTTGTATTATTTGTGTGTGTGTGTGTGTGTTTTATTGTTAGGGATTCCCATGGGGGATCACCTTTAAATGTGACCAAGGGTTATGTGTATTTATTTATTTGGTTCCTTTTTATTGATGTTTGTATGTGTTTATTAAGTGATGTGTTTACCCCTTTCATTATTTATTAATTGTGGTAAATTAATGTGAGTAAACATGTTGTTAAAATTAATTAATCAAATTGGGACATAAGAAATTAATTATTAGAGTTGGCCTAAAATTAAAGTGTTGTAAGAAATGTGTAAGTGATGTGTAAATTAATTTTGGAGTATGAAACACTCCGCCTCCTTTTGAAATTCAAAATTGTCCTTGGAGGTTGATTTTGGAGACTTGTGGGACAAGTTAAACTTGTCACATGCCTCTTAAATTTATATACCAACCTTACCTATGGTTGGAGAGTTAAATTTATCCCTTCTTTATTCATTTTTGTAAGTCAAGTTGAATGTTTTTATTGCAATTTTCTTACAAGCTTTAAAATTCAGTCCTTTGGGGTGTGGGCTTGTTTTGGAGTGTGTAAGTAAACTGTCATTTATTCACTTGCTATTTTATTGTGCCTTGGAGATTGAAGTTGACTTATGAGTTGGAGTTGAGGATGTGTGATGTGGCATCCCACATGGATCCACCTCATCCTCTTCTCTTTCCTCTTCTATATATTTGAATTCCTTGGCTTGTTTTGGGGTTACTTCACCTTGCATTGCTTCATTTTGGGCGACTTATTTTGGTTTTGGGAGCTCTTGCAATTTTTGGAGAAAGTTGGAGATTGTTGAATGCTTGTGGATTATTGATCTTGGACTGTTTTACATTGGAAAGCTTGTTGTTTGGAACTTTGGAACAAACTCCATCATGGAGAGGTAGGAGCTTGGCTCTTTAAAATGCTCTTCTCTTATTTATGCATATGTAAATGTTGTGGATGTTTTGATATTGCTTGTTGGCTGGTTGGGTAGATGGCCTAGGTATGGTGTAGGAGAAGACTATGGGGATTCTTGTGGGGAGGCATAAGTGCTTTGGGGAGGTATAAGTGTGGAGGGAGTTGGGATTTGGGTTCCACCTTACAAAGAAAATAGCTTGCATTTCTTTACTCGTTATGGGGTGCCATAAGAGGTTGGGGAGGCATAAGGAAATGTGAGGAATAAGGGGTACTAGGGGAGGCATAAGGGCATGTCAGGGATTTGAAATGATATATATTTTGGTGGTTTTATTTTAGGTGGTGATACCCATTTCCCTTTGGGAGGCATAAGTAGCTTCCCCATAGTTCTTGCTCCTTTGGCTTGCATGATGAAGCTGAGTTTTGTTTGTTGTTTTCATGTGGTTGCAAACTGCATTATGTTTTGGACTATGTGTTGAATGTGAAAGATTGCTTTTGTGTTGTGGAAGCCTATTGTTTCCATGAGTTGAAAAACATTTCTTATTGCAATGTGGTTGGGGCTCGGGGGCCAATGAAGAAGGATGGATTCTCCCTTTTCATTGGATGTCTTGGTTGGGTGGAGAGCGTTGCCTTTCCCCGTTCTGTTGTGACCAAATTGGAGAATGATGGAAATTCATACTGCTGTTCTGGAACTGAGAAAGAAGCAGTTTGTGAGTCCTGCTTTGAGATCATTTCTTAATGTAACCTTTCCCACTTGAAGTGGATGATCTTGTATATTATTTGTGATGGAAAGATGGTCTGTATGGGTTATGAAAGTTGTAAATTGAATTGTGAAAGAGATATACTCTGTTCTCTATTTTTGAATAAATGTGGAAGAAATTGTATTCTGTATATTGTAATTGAGGGAGAAGATAAAGTTCTGATAGTCCCTTGCGAAACTAATTTTGTAAACCATTTCCCCACTTGATGTGGATGACAATTTAATATACATTTTGTGCTTTGAAGAGTTACTATGTTTTGGAAAAGAAATCCCCTTTGAATGTGAAAGAAATATACTCTGTATTCTATTGTAAAAAGGAATGTAATGAGAAAGAGTTGTGATTGTAAAGTTGTATTTGATCTATATAAATAGAAGTGGTTACTTTGTTCAAATGATATTGCTTTCATTGGAAGTCTGATTGTTGAATGTAATTTGAAATCTTTGTTGGAAAGATGAAAAAAAATGAATACGTATGAAGAAATGTCATAATGCTTTGTTCTTTAGAAATGAAAGTTTTGAAAATCAGAATTGTAATTTGGCATTTGAATACATTGATTTGAATCAACTTAATGAGTTAGATTGGATCTGGAATGATTTCTAATACTTAGAAGATGATAAATGGAAAATAGATTCTTTCGAATTAGATCTCTGTTAGATGTTTCAAAACTAGAAAATGTTTTATCAAATGCACAGAACGACCTTGCAGACTAGGAAAGACATTTGAAACATTAATACAAGCTAAGAAAGATCAAAATGATCCCAAAAAAACTATAATACTTAAGAAATTTTCATAGAACCTTTCAAAATCAGGCTCAAGCAATTTCTCAGTCATTTTTGCTGTTAAATTGGGAAAATTTGAATTGATCTTCAATCAAACAATTTAACCCTTGAAAACTATCCTAAATTCTTCCAAGTGAAATCCTCCATGTCTGTTTGACATGTTGAGAAATAATTAATGGATTTGAACAATTATTTGCAAGTTAGAATACCAGTTCACTTTCTAAGTGACAAAAAGATGTTTTCTCAAAATTGACACTTTAAAATTTATCAAAATTAAATTCTTAAGATCTCTGTGCAAAGAGGATGTTGAGATCTTTCTAGAAAGTCCTTGTTTTCCAAAAAACGAGTTCCCAATCAAAATTTATGGCCTTCTGAAGTTTTTATTTCATTTGGCTTCAAAAATATTATAACTGTCAAATTTAATTATTAAAATATTCTTGGCGGACCCGCGGGATAAAACTTTTTTTTTTTGCTTTTTGTCCAAAAGGCGCAAAGTCATGAAGTTTCCCGCCGCTCCGCTAATCTACAAGCCTTCATTTTGTCAAAAATGATCTAAGTCCAAAAGGTTAATTTGGCAATTTTTCCTCCACAGCCCCGCCGCCCGCAACCAATCATTGAATGACACGTGGCTTCATTGGGCATCGGCGGGGCTCGGATCGATTTTAACCTTAAGTGCTTTCACAAATAAATTTGGAAAAATTTGTAAGTTTTCCCCGCCAAATTTCTAGGTAATCAGTGTGCGCCACGTGGCTTCATGAAGCGTTAGGCAGAGGAGTAGATATTTTTAAGCCTTAACGCTTCAAAAATGTTTGGGCAAAATTTCCAAATTATCCCCATTGGCTCACCAAATCGCAGCTAATGGTTGGCTGACACGTGGCATCTTCTCACGTCGGTGGAGGCGTGGGTTCCTTTCGACCTTTTTGCCCTTCTTTTTGAATAGTCAATTTTTCTAAATGTTCCCCGCCGACCGCTAACCCACACTAATAAGGAGCTGCCATGTGGCCCTCCTTGGGCGTCGACATTGGTGCGGGTGTAAAATTCGCTTTGTCCCAAAAAGGGTAAAAAAAGCACTAAATTCCTTCCTCGCTCCGGCTCGTCATCTGGGAAAATTTTCTTCCCCGCTCCATTGGTCCGCTTTTCTCCTTGGGGAATTTTCTCTCCGAAGTCCACAGCCTGAGTTGGGGAAAATTTTCCTCCCAGGCTGCCAAGCCCGCTTTTGGGAAAATTTTCACCCCAAGTTCTGTTGGTCCATAACTTGAGAAATATGAGGAGTTAGGAGGACTTCTTTATATCACCGTAGAAATGTGAGAAAATTCCTATCTAATGGGAATGTTTTTAAAAGTTTTAATTTCGTTAATCATGGGAAAAATAAAATTGAATATTTAATCGAGTTCGGGAGTGGGTAAGTAAGAATTTCCTTTGATGATTTTAAATATGTATTCTTTTCCCCACTATAATTAAACCTTGATCTTGTCTTAGATCTTGTTGAATTAAATACCTTGGGTATTTAATTTTTTGGTCCCTTGACCCTAAAATTTTAATCGGGAATATTTAGCTAAAATGTCAATGTAATCGGTGATTAAATTAATCCCTAAGAAGATTTGAGCTAGGTGTGAACTTATTACACTTGTTGCTTTATCTTGTGAAATTAGTAATTATTATAATGGGAAAAGTTATTAGTTGAATTTAATTGTCCTTGAGACTTTGGTTGATAACACTTATAAAAAAACAATTATTCCATAATTTTGTAACTAAACTTAGGTTATTCATGGGTCTCAAGTGGTAGATTTTAGCGGGTGTTACAAATTGTCACATCCTTATTTTAGTTAATAAATTAAGTTGGATTAGATAATTAAGACAACAATACTTGCTAATAAAGTGACAATAATTTCCAAAAATTAAATACATATAACACAAAATAAGAACACACAAATTAAAAGAAAGGGAAAGCATTTCACCCCATTCTTTACACATGTGAGGTCACCCCCATGGGAAACCTCCTAACTAGGAAAGTAAAGACACCACGATATAACATTACATAAGTTGTCAAATTCGGCCCGTCGCTCAACACCCGACATCCTTCTGTGGTTGGTCCCCTATCCCCTTTCGATGTATGTGATAAAATGCCCGCAAAAAAATAATATACCTCTCAGGTCTTTTGGCCATATTAACAACATCGAGACAAATATACATATAAAAATCAATACTCATCATCCGAAATTAAGTAATTCTATCATCTATCAATATATCAAATAATCTAATCCTAACATCCATGAGATTATAATTCTACTCAAAACGTTGAGAGTATAATGTGTCAGTATAAAATCCAAATAATGCAAATCAACATATATCGAACTGTCTAACAATGTCATCTAGTGTAACATAATCAAAATATGAATGATGCCATGTCAATAGTCCAAATATCTACATAGTCTATCATCTACTGAATCAATGTATCATAATCAAAATGTCTAAATATCAGTCCAAAAGTAATATCAACATAATGCAAATAGTGTCGAAGAGGAGTGGGCACTACACATTAACTATTTTTAAAAACAAATCCAATTACTATTAGCAAATTAAATCATAAATATTAAGGAATCCTATATACCAACATAAATATTTTATACACTCATCGTCCTCACATAAATCTTGAAACAAATCTTAATTCTTGATTCACATTTTTAACTTCTTAAACATGTATTGGTAATGATAATCATTAATTTGTGGTAGTGATATGTGTTATTAGCTTTGGAAATTATTGTAGTTATTGGGAAACACACAATCCACAATTGAAATAGGATATGTTATCGAATAGAAAGTTAATGAGCTTAGATAATTAAACGATTATGAACACTTAAATTATAATTTAAAAAATAAATTAATAAATTGATAGCCTAATATATTTTTTTAATTATATGTATCTCGGTGAAATAGCACCCATACAAAATTTATGGGGACCCAAAAATATTGAATGCTTGTTTCTCATTTATTGGATAAATTAGGTACAATGTAAATATCTTACCTACATGTAATTCTTTTTACTTGTATAAAAGCAAAGTGTTTGTTCTCATTTCTATTAAGAGTGAGTTCTTTGAGTTTAAAAAGGAGGAACTAGATTTTCTGGATTTGCTCAAAGGAGACAATATTTTATTTGGGTCGTAAAATCACTTGGAGCCCCATAGAGTAAGCCTCTTGTTATTGTTTTTGATGATCTTTGTTTTTATTAAGAGAGAGAATTGAATGTCGAGTGTATATTAGAATGTGATAATTTATGTCTATTATAAGAATAAAGATAAAATTTTCATTCCTAAAGGATAATCTACCAAATTCGAGTATCTACAATTTTATATAATATATAAAAAGAAAATATTGATCATTAGAATAAATATCAGTTGTCTACATGTATTAGGATATAAATAGTAGAATACATGGGGTGGTGTGTAGTGTAATAAATGTCCTTTCAAAAATCACACCGAACCCCTAATTTTTTTTTTTTTTTTTGCATTATTAGGTGACATCTTTGTCATTAAATATGTCAAATGATCATTAATTCTACTAAGATTATCTGCATGTAAGAAGCTATTTACAAGTAAATTAATTAGATATTGGAATAATAAACCTTGGGAATGTTTTGAATGATTATGTCAAGGGAAAGTCTTGTGTCAAAAATATGTGTTAGGGAGATAACGCCAATCAGCCATTAGAACACTTGAGTATGAGATATTATTGTGTGCAATATGATACTCTTTCCTATCATTCTGTTAATGTATGTGAAATAATACTAAGGGTCACACGTATTTAAATAGATAATGTAGGTTCTCAATGTCTATGTGCAAGGGAGAATTAAGTCTTTTGAGCACCCTAGGCAATACTTGGAGCATACACCTCTCTTCTAGTTGTTCATTCACTTGCTCACGTATAATATCTGTAGTGACATAACAACTAGTTTGTAGATACATTAGGAATGGATGTGATTTTAATTGTATGGTTAATAACAATTAAATGGAAGCATTGAAGTTTGAATGACTCATTCTGAAGGTAGACAGGGTCCCCACACGAAACACTCGTTGACCTTTCTCAATTCAATCAAAGCCTGCTATAAAACTGGATCCATCATTATAAAATTGGATCTAGCTATCAAGTTTACAATATCACTCATATAATAATTATCTATTACTAAGATCCTCTGCACTGTAGCAGCTCCGCCGAACTTGATCTCTAGCGTAAGAAATTCTAGAAACTATATTTTAGAAATACAATCAATCCCCAAATATGACAATACAACCATTTACTTACAATATATATGTATATTTTTAAATTAATGATGGTTATCTCGTAGTTGACATGAAGGTTAAGACAACCAACCTGTCACCTAAGAAGAGACCCTCTAATGCCCCCTGCTCTTCATGCACCTTAGGTAAGCGCCTAGGTTGCCTATAGCATGAAACATCCCTGTTTATCCGAGTGCATCAAATTCCTATTGGGATTTCACCCATACTATTGCTGCCAAACTACTATGTGTTGAGAGTGAATAGATGGCATAAGATACATCCAAGGAGAAGTATGCATCATAACATACTCATGTGGATGTTGTATTAATTATTGTATGATATGTCTAGGGATATGATTAACTTTAGAAATATTGGTATAAAAATCCTAAAATGGATTACTTTATTTGAAGAGGGGATCAAAGTTGGTATTATGATAGGTGGAATAATATATTTATAGGGGATATTAGGAATGAATAATACCATATTTTTATGTACATACTTTATACATCTATGTAATTTGGAAGGAATGACATCTATTTCATGGATCCATGGTTATTTGAGTAACATGTTGGAAATGTATACGAAAAAGACTACAAGGAACTAACTTTCCATCCTCTTTGGCCCATCCTATATGGATAATATTATCCCCATGTTATCTTGAATGGCTACCATTTTAACTAATTGTATAGTTTGTATTATATATTTTCATAATTTGAGATTGGTATCTATAAGAAATGCCTTCATTATTGTTTTAATTTTTTAAACCTTGAGTGAGGCTATTTATATAAGAGAGAGTATGTGAGTTCATGAGATCTCAATTTTGGTCAATTAGTTCATAGTAAAGATGGTAAAAATACAACAATGCATGGTGGATTTTATTTGTCCTGGGAGTGTCTAATAAGTCCATAATTATGTGGAAATTATATCTTGTGTCTACAATTTTGATATAAGAAAATCAATCGTTATGATTTGTAATGCCCAGCTGAGCATCATATTTTTTTTGTTCTACCTGCCCCCTCCCAACCACCTGACCTGCGGGTTGAAATGACCGCCGTGTTTTCTGCTGTCCTTGCGTGAGGGAGACGGGAGTGGGTGGAGCCCCATTTTCTACGCCATGATCTCTTCTGGGATCCTCCTTCAATGCGTACAGGTGGGTGTGGGTCTCGAAAATCAGGCTGTGCAGGCAGAATCCGTGGGCGCAGAACCGAAATCCTTCTAGGAGTGCCATGAGGAAGATTTGGTTGTATGCAGCAGCTACAGGGTAGAGAAGTAAACTTATCTCAGAAAATCAGTGGCCCAGAGAGAGCTGAGTGCGACAGCTGCTACAGGGCGAGCCCAAGGAACCGTTGGTGTTGATCCTGATGTTCTGGTTGCACGCGACCACAGTCAAGACCAGTTGTTGCAGAACCTTGCAGCTGTAGTAGAAGAACGAGGTAAAGCTTTAGTTGAGCTGTCTTGCCTTTTCATTTTGGAAGTCGCTTCTGTCCAGGTGGTGAATCTAACATGGAAGAAGCTCGATCAAATCTGGAGGCTGCAGTACTGGGGATGTACAAATGATAAGTAATTGCTGCCAAGATCCAGTTGCACCAGAAAATGTGGGTTCAACGGCTGTCATAGCTGATGTGAGTCCATCTCAACTTGTTATTGCTAACTGTGGAGATTCAAGAGCAGTGTTATCTAGGGGAGGAAAAAACAATCCCTCTTTCTAATGACCATAAGCCTGAACGAGAGGATGAGATGGGCCGTATCGAAGCTGCTGGTGGACGTGTTATTAATTTGGAATGGATATCATGTTGGAGGCTCTTCCAATATATTTGGATAAGAATTTTCACCCTGTTGTTGCTGTGATTCTCTCTGTTACCTTTGTCTTGGCCTTTGGTGAGGTTACTCCACAAGCAATATGTGCACGATACGGCCTTGCTGCTGGTGCAAACTTTGTTTGGCTTGTACGCGTGCTTATGACTATTTGCCATCCCATTGCCTATCCTGTTGGGAAGGTGCTGGATTGTGTTCTTGGGCACAACGAGTCTGCTTTATTTAGGAGGGCAAACTGAAAGCTCTGGTTTCAATCCATGGCCTGGAGGCAGGTAAAGGTGGGGAGCTTACACATGATGAGACAACAATAATAAGTGGAGCACTTGATTTGACTGAGAAGACTACTCAGGAGGCCATGACACCAATTGAATCAACCTTTTCGTTGGATGTGAATTCTAAGCTGGATTGTTTGAGCTTGGCAGGGAGGCAATGGGGAAGATCTTGGCCCGAGGCCATAGCCGGGTTCCCGTGTACTCTGGAAACCCTAAGAATATAATAGGTCTTCTCCTGGTTAAGAGTCTCCTAACAGTGCGTGCTGAAACAGAAACTCCTGTAAGTGCGTTGTTTCAATTAGGAGAATACCCAGGGTTCCAGCAGACATGCCACTTTATGATATCTTAAATGAATTTCAGAAGGGAAGCAGTCACATGGCTGCAGTTGTCAAAGCTAGAAAACCAAAGCCTCAACTTGATGTTGAGGATATAAATTCTCAGGAAAGTATCAAAAAAAAAAAACTGAAGACTCAAATGTCAATTCTTCTATTTTGCTGAACCAGGCTGAGCCAGTTGACCTTGAGAAGGGTCGAGTTGGAAATGCAGAATTGCCTACCAAGCTTAATTCACTAGACAAGCAACAAAATTTGCCAGGGCATGAGGACTTGAGAAATGGAGATAATAGGATGCTGGATGACATTGAAGAAGGGGAGGTCATAGGTATTATCACACTTGAAGATGTTTTTGAAGAGCTGTTGCAGGAAGAAATTGTGGACGAAACAGATGAGTACATTGATGTACACAAGAGAACAGAGTGCTTCTATCTTCCCGGAGTTGCTCCCGAGGATTCCAAGAAGGCATGTTTCAATCACCCCCTTTCCTATGCCAAGCATGGCCGTTAACAGGATATGGATCTTCAGCAGGCGGAGGAAGAGAAGTTGCGCAGGTTGTGTTGCTGTTGCCCGAGCCTTGGTTCGACGTGGCTGCATTGAGGAAGCCCCAAACAGGCATGATAAGCCCTAACCCTCTCTCTTAATAATTTATTTCCTTTAGTATTTGGGTAAATCAATCTCTGCAAATTTTATTTTGTTTGAATTCTGTAGAGATGGGTTTCGGATGACTTATAATTATAATTGCATGAGCTGATCTCTCTCCCCGTTTTTCCGTTTATCTTATTACTATTTGACAATAAGAAATCTCTCCAGTGATTCTTGCTTATCGATCTTATAAAGTTGGTTTATCATTTTTTTATGATTATTTCTGTGAACAGTGGTTTCTGTAGAAGATATTGTGGTGTGTGTATGAGATGTAGAATATCCCTTGTATCATTTTTTTATTTGTAGAACATGGCTTGAAAACGGGAATTTTCTTGGAAGACTATGTTTGTCTTTTAATGTGGTTTGATAACGATATAAACCCCTTTAGAATTGGGGGCTTCTAATTGGAGAGTCATACTAGTTTAATTGGTCTTTCTAGATAGCTCCATCTGAGTCATTCGATTATCATTTACCTTGGGGATTATGGAAAACCCCTCACCAGGCCCTCTACTATTACTATTACTATGAGCTTATTATTAGATTGGAACCCTCCTGAAGCATGCGTTAATGGGTTTTCTATGACCTTTACAAATATGTTATGCACGCAATTCATTATCCTCTGTGGATAATTAATTGGCTTAATTTTTGAGGCACTACTTGGATCCTTGAATCGGTTAAAGTAATATTGGATACATCGACATTCCTCAAGTTTGATTGATATGTGATGCCCTCATGCATATGAATTCAGGCAATGCCTGAAATATGAAATTATAAATTTATCTTATACTTGACCTTGAAGCTTGTCGAAAGACGTTTGGTAGAAAAACAGATGAATAGGGAAGTTAAGATAACTACCCTAGAATGGATTCATACACAACCTTAAATAAAGGTAACAGCTACCATAATGGGACTGTGCATACCATGTATGCCAGTAAGGATATAAGTCCACCTGAAATTATTTAACTTCATTTTTATATAACAATAATTAATACTCATAAATTGGTGTATGCAAGTGGAGGTTGAATTATATAACAGGATTTATTATGTTATCAGGTAACCAGTAAGGATAAATATGTTATTTCAATACTTGGTTAACGAATGGAATATTTTCTGGTATTTACGATGATTATTATGTTAGCTAAAATTTGATACTTGCATCTCAACTGGGAGTTGAGATAATGTTGGTACTTGTTTTTATAGTGGCTTGGTCTGTGCTTACTTATCTTAGTTAGTCAAATGTATCTTGGACATATTAGCAAAACATGACAATGTCGTTAATCGTAGCTCATTCCAATGAGTTGGACCCTTGTACTAAAAGAAATATATGGAGACATGGAATAAGCAACCAAAAGGATACCTAAATATTATACGAACTTGTGGATTGGTGGAATCTTTGTTAACATAAGTATATCCTTAAAATTGTGAAATAAATATCCAAATTATACTTCATATCACTGAGTTTCTATGAAGGTTTGATACTTGGGTAATATCGATGAATAATATAAAATTGGTACTTGTATTTATTATATAAGCTTAATGTTGTTGGTGCTTTTATTTAATTGAAAGATAATATTGTTGGGTACTTAAATATGCGAAGTAGGTCGAGGGTATTAGGTGAGCGTCATTATTATTTACTGTAATTTAAGTATGTTTAATTGCATGATTAAGGTTGTATATCTAGTCTCTTGGGATGGTGTTCTTATGTAAGCAAATCTTAAGGAAGTGAACATTAATGAGTATGAAATGCATTATCATGAGATGTGCGGTTAAGTTTTAAATGTCTATTAGAAATTGCTTGATAAAGAGTATTGCAAACTTTCATTTATTTAAATACTAGATGGCATAAGTTATTAGGAGAGGTTTATATCTTATCATGCTCAGTTCTAGCGAACTGACTCTAGATAATATTTGTGCAGATGGATTATGCGAGTAGATTAAAGAAAAGAGTGTAAAAGTTTCATCAGTTCAAATTATGAAGTTCTTGTAGAAAGTTCAATGCGGTGTAAATTTTGTAACTTTGCTTGCAAGGAGTTTAGAAGATCTCCTGCCGTTGTATGTTTGGAAAAACTACGTGGTGAAGTGTTCTTTCCCTTTTTTGTTGTTAGACAAGTTACTTACCTTGGTGAGATATGATATTCAATCATTACTTTGGCATAAGTATTGTAAAACCTTGTTTTTGAGAATAAAGTGTTAAGTCAAAACTCTCTGACACCTTGTAATGATGTGATACAAGTAAAATTAAATGGAATGGTTAACCCTTATAGAAGTTAACTAAAATATGTGTATTCAGATAAATTAATATAGAGATGACTTACTTGAGAACAAGAGATTCCTGAAGTACTCAAAGGTGAAACTATCCTTGTAAAGTAAATTTTTATAAATTGATATCCCTAGCTAAACTAGTGAACACTACTCTTTTTGGTGAATGCCTAAAACAAGCCAAAGGAAAACAATAGTTAGTTTCTAATAAGATTTAACAAGTAAGAGAAGAAAATTTTGAAACCACACAATTTATCTCTCAGCCTATTTGAAAGTAAGTAGTTTCCTTTTGATAAACTCTTTCAGTTAAGCCTAAGTAAAAGCGTTAATAATTACGTATAAAACCCCAAGCTCCAATTAAACCTTGGTAATAACTAATGACGTCTTAAAGAGGAATTTAACTCGACTTAATCTCCTTATCTCTTTCCTAGGATACTTTGTAAGTCCTCTTGATTTTGTTGAACACGAATTCTTGTTGTAGCAAGGAAATGAACAAGTTCTAGTAGCGTAAGTATGGACAGATAGCCTTGTGGAATTTAATTATTCCCTTTATTAAATTATTGGAACTAAACAATTCTATTGTCGTAAAGTGAAGATTTTAAGTGAACTTCTCTACAGTGTATAAGAAATTAACTCAGTTGGTAAGATGAATTTGTGCGAATCATATATTGAATCCTTCTGAAAACTTAAGTCATGAGCTAAAGGGTGTCTTATCAAAATAAATAACCTCCAATCATTTCTTACTGTGGCTTGCCCTAGCTGTAAGTGTGTCATGTGGATTGGACTTCCATGTTGTCTTGTCAAAAGAAGAGTACATTGTCCTTGATAGGTGTGAATGTTCTCGTGCTGACCTTGTGGTCTCCCCCGTAACAAGTGGTTCCTGGTGTTGGTTGTAACCTTGTGACGACATGTTGTGTCGTGTTGAGTCAAAGCAAGTAAAAAAAAAAGTTATCCTGTATTTCACTGTGTTGTCCTTGTGTTGGTATTTTTGGTGTGTTACATGATTTGAAATGTGAAATAAATTTCAGTCTCTCCTAAAAATTCACGTGAAAAAAACATAGTGAAATATATTAAATTCTATTGGGTTGGAATCACCTCAACATGCCCCAATGCATGTGATCTCTACACTATGTACCAAAGTTATAAGGGGAGATCAATATGGATGTATTTATTTCAAATTTCCTATGAGAGTATAAGGATAGGAAATATTTTGTGTAATATAGATTCATCCTTATTTTGACCATAAATGTTTGGAACCACGCACTCTTAACTCAATGCATCATTTTTTAGCTCATTATACTACTTTAGGAATGCTCTTGGATTATTTGAGATGTGTATAATCCTTTTACAAAGTGATCTTAAAGAAAACTTCAAGCGTGTGGATGAAAAATGATCGAAAGGGTAATTTTTATACACAAGCAACTCTTTTTAATTTCTCATCATATTCAACCCATGGATCTTGAGCATAGTATGATGTAATGAAATATGTTGCATTTTATAACTATTTATTGTCCCTGTAAGGTTATTACAATTAGAGGAGGAAAATAGTGGTAGATTCTAAAATCTAGAGACATAACATAGGATTTTGAGAAAGGGATAATGGTTATGTAGATATTTTACATGTTTTTCATAGATTGAGCTAATCATTGATAAGAGTAATTAAAATATATATGTTTCAAAATGATGAATGGATAATGAAAAAGGAAAGTATGATGGAATTATATTTGCATCAATAATGTTTGAAGAAAAGAATTAACAAAATAATGTTATCGTTGATTCAAATACCTAAATTAGTACATAGCTATATATGTAGTAGAAAAAGTTGGAAATAGAAGGTGTTAAATAAATGTAAAAACCCTAAGTAGTTTATCTTGAATATTTAAAGAAGCTTTTTCTTATAATGTACAATTTGAGAAGGCACATAATCAAATAAAAAATACATTAGTCATTAAATCTAATCGTTTCTAACATACCATTCTAAGAACAAATAAAACTAGCATATCTTGGAAAAAAATTCTTTTACTAGATGTAATTTTAGAGAAATATTTATTATTATGTTCAAAAGATAATTATATGAGATGCTATAACATTCACACATTTTTTTGATTATTATTATGTTTAATTATATGAGATGATATAACATTCACACAGTATTTTTGAATTTGTACATGAAAAATCATCATCCATAATATCTTGGCTACCCCTTAACTGAAACTTTTAATACCAAACCTGTCTGGATAAGATTACCTTATTTTCCTCTTCAATTCTAGCAAGAATATAAGTTTATTGCTATAGGTAATGCTTTGGAGAAATTATTAGATACTAACCCCAAAAATAATTTTTTTGATCATACTACATATGCCCGTATACTTGTGGATATAGCAACGAGTGTGGAATTTCCAGAAACAATGGAACTTAAAGTCAATGAGATAACTTGGATACAAAATATAGACTATGAAGGCTTTCCTTTTAGATGTAGAACCTATTTTTCCCTTGGAAATTTGGCCTCGATTGTCATATTGATAAAAAGATTAAGGGTAGAGTCACGTGGTGGAAATATTTTAATCCAAAACATTTATTTGTCAAAGGACATATCGATAGTGACATCGAAACCGAATCAATTTGTCATGAAGATAATTCTAAGTTTCAAAAAGAGTAAAAATGCGAGGAAAACTTCTCCTCAAGACCGAGTTAAGAAGATAAAACTAAGGTTATTTTGGAGCATAGTCCAGAGAAGGAGGAAGTCTCTATGCCTCGGCCTTATAGATCCACGATGAATCATAGTCCACAAAATGGAGGCATAAGAAAATTCTTCTACCGGTTTATCCAGATGAGAATGCGAGATCCAAATAAGGAAGAAGGATGGATGGTTGTGGAGGAAAAAGAAAGGAAAAATATTAATGCTTCTCTAAAGATGCACCATAGGTCTCAAATGGTGAAGGCCGTTGGTAGAAAGGATTGCCTATAGTGGGCGGTCAAACGACTTTGACATTCCTACTATGGGGATTTCCTTTTCTTTTGTGGGATTTCTTCCACTCATAGGACTTCGATTGTCTCTTTTTCCTTTATGATCTTGTATGACCTGTTACACTATATTTCTCTTTTGTGCATTGACGTTGATCTTTTAGTTGTAAAGGGTATTTTGATCCCTTCAAAATCAAACTTATTACATTATCTAAAAAAATCAACATCCATCATATCCACATTTGTGTTAGGCTTGTTTCATATTTAACATTTAAAGAATAATATATATTATACATCCAAGAGAAATATGAATTTCTTTCATACACAAAAGTGCTAAAACTTAGGGCTTGGATATGGGGGCACATCTCAATCCCACCCCTTTCACGGAAAAAATAATTAAAACCTAATCTCAATGTAGGTCATTTAACAATGGGGTCTATGAAAGTGATCCAAATCTTATCTTTTCAAATTAATGCATGATAACCAAGAAAAAATAGATGCTCTTTAATTTTTTATTTTTTAATGTGAATGATTTAGAACTAAATAAGATTATATGGTCTTTCAAACTAAATATAATTCATTGCAATCATTCATTCGTATGTACTTATAAACTTATTCAATTCATATTAACAAATAAATTGAGGTGATTTAAGTTTGGGTAAGAAGGGCCCGTAAACATTCATTCTCTCCCTAAATACACTAATGTACCTATGTACTTATGAACTTATTAAATTTATATTAAAAATAATTCAACGAGAACAAATATACAATAGAAAAATCCAATTAAATAGACACAAAGAAAAATCCAATTAAATAGACACAAAAATTAAACAATTTAATTTTGGATAAGAAGGAACAAAAGTGAGGTAGTCAAGACGCTGGTCTTACAAACTAAATATAATTCACTTTTGAACATTTCTTTTATCCCTAAACACACTAATATACCTATGTACTTATAAACTTATTAAATTCATATTAACAATTTATTAACAAATGAGTTGAGAACAAATATAGGAGAGAAAAATCTAATAAAAAGGAACTTTAGTTTGGTTAAGAAGGGCCCACAAGTGAGGTAGTCAAGGCCCTTGCAAACTAAATGTAATTCACTTTCAAAAATTCCTTCTCTCCCTAAATAAACTAATATACCTATGTACTTATAAACTTATTAAAATCATATTAACAATTTATCAACAAATAATTTGAGAATAAATAAACGAGAGAAAAATCCAATAAAATAGACACAAAAATTGAGGCACTTTAAGTTTGGATAAGAATGACCCACAAGTGAGGTAGTCAATACTTTGGTCTTGCAAACTAAATGTAATTCACTTTATACCAATCATTCTCTTCTTAAATACACTAATATACTTATGTACTTATAAAATTATAAATTCATATTAATAATTTATTAACAAATACACGAGAGAAAAATCCAATAAAATAGACACAAAAATTGAGCTACTTTAAGTGGGTAAGAATGACCCACAAGTGAGGTAGTCAATACTATGGTCTTGCAAACTAAATGTAATTCACTTTATACCTTTCATTCTCTTCCTAAATACACTAATATACATATGTACTTATAAACTTATTAAAATCATATTAACAATTTATTAACAAATAAGTTGAGAATAAATATACGAGAGAAAAATCCAATAAAATAAACACAAAAAATTGAGGCACTATAAGTTTGGTTAAGAAGGGCCCACAAGTGAGATAGTCAAGGTGAAAATAAAATATAATTCACTTTAGACCATTCATTCTCTCCCTAAATACACGATATAACTATGTAATTATAAACTTATTAAATTTATATTAACAAATAAGTCAACTGGAACAAGTATACAAGAGAAAAATCCAATTAAATAGACACAAAAATTGAGGCACTTCAAGTTTGGGTAATAAGGGTCCACAAATGAGGTAGTCAAGACCCGGTCTTGCAAACTAAATGTAATTCACTTCAATTTATTAACAAATAAGACAACAAGAAAAATCCAATAAAATAGACACAAAAATTGAGTTACTTTAGGTTTGGGTAAGAAGGGCCCACAAGTGAGGTAGTCAAAACCCTACTAATCTAGATATAAGAGATCATAATAATAGATCTATAATTATAATAGACTATAACATTATTTCTATGTTTCTTATTTTGTAAGTTTTATTTTGTATTTTTATAATCGAACAAAATAAAAATCCATATTAAAGAGATGCTAGTAAAAACCTTAGAATTGTAATTTCTCTCAATTATTTTTAAAATAGCTCTATATAAAATCTCTATATTAATAATAATAATATAATTTTGAATAAAAAATCTCTATATTAATCATAATAATATAAATTATAAATTTGAATCTTAAATACTAAAACCCCATATATTTACACCCATCATTCCGAAATACCTATTCTTGATTTATAATGAAACAAAATATCTATACATTAACTATTTTTTTAAAAGAACGAATCCAATTACCATTATCAAATTAAATCATAAATATTAAGACCAACATAAATATTTAATACCCTCGAACAAATCTTAATGCTTGATTCACATTTTTTACTTCTTAACCATATATTGGTAATGACAATAATTAATTCGTGGCAGTGATATGTGTTATTAGCTTTGGCAATTGTTGTAGTTGGTTGGGCAACAGACAATGCACATTCAAATATGATATGCTATTGAATAGATATTTAATGAGCTTAAATAATTAAACGATTAAGAACACTTATATTAACATTTTTAGAATAAATTAATGAATCGCTAACCTAATATTTTTTTTTAATTATTTGTATCTCAAGGAAATAGTGCCCATACTAAATTTATAGGGACCCAAAAAAAAAATATTGAATGCATGTTTCTCATCTATTGGACACATTAGGGTACAGTGTAAATACATTCCCGACCTGTCATGCTTTGCACCTCTATAAAACCACATCGTTTGTTCTCATTTCTATTAAGAGTGAGTTGTCTGAGTTGAAAATGGAGGGAACTAGATTTTGCTGGACTGCTCAAAGGAGACACCATTTTATTTGCGCCGTGAACTCGCTTGGAGGCCCACACAGTTCAGGCCTCTTGTTCTGGTTTTCAATGATCATTGTTTTTATTTTTGTTGATACTCTTTGTTTTTCTATGGGGCTTCTTCTTAGATCCTTAATTAACTTTCATGCAGAAGCATCTCCTAAGCCTATTTTGCAGTACATGTACGGTGAAGGACTAAAATATTCACAAGTAAAAAATTATCTGCAGGTACTAAACTAATACTGTAGTAGAAAATAATTTAGTTATTGTTTGTCATTTTTCTTTTATATTTATGCTTCCTAAAGATCCTTCCATTATATTATTTTGTGCTTGCTCAGAGGTACAGGAGGGCCATGAAGAAAGGAAGAAAAGGTATGCATAGTTATAATAGAACTGTAAGTTGGTCTGTTATATGGAAAACTAACTATTATTTGTTTAATGGAAACATTTATTTATGGGTTTCATGAAGTTATTAAGGCTTTTGATGTTATTAATATACTAATTTTTTTCTTAAATTCATGAAGTTATTAAGGCTTTTGATGTTATAAGATCACTGGATATTATTATGCATGAAATTTTGAAATGCTTTGTATGGGATTAATACAGAAACACAGAAAGCTTGCGCTGTGCAACAACTATTTCCTTTGCATCCACAGGTTCGATTTATATATGAAATTGTTAGGCTATAAAATGAATATGATTTATTAAACAAATTCATTTGCCAATAATTCTGTTGTGAATTGTGAACATAGGGACAGTGGAAAGGGAGTAACGAAAAGAACAAAGGAAATGTTTCTGTTGGATCACCATTGATAAACGAACACAAACTTGAAGAAAAAACAGAAGAAGTCGATGTCGGTTTATCCCTTTCTTTGTTTACAAAGGGATGAACGTTGAACTCAAAAAGGATGCCTTTCCTTTCATTATTAATACAAATAAATGTCAAGCACCTATTCCAAACTCAAGAATTTCCATTGTGAATTGTTTAATTGTGTTTTCCGTATCTTCCCTTTTATTATTCTTCTCCCTGATCTGTATTACCGTAGACTGATTTCAAACATAGTGAATTTTGAAAAGTGTTTACAGTAGTTTCTAAATTTCTTGGTTTCCAATATATCATTTCACGCTTATTCGAAGTATTCTGTTTCTATGACATGCTACTTTAATTTTGTTCTTACGGTTTGTGATTATAAGGATTTTTAGGTTGAAAATATAATTCATATCTCAGTTTAATGAAGTCAGATATATATTCAACATATTTATACATCATATTTTTGTGATTCTGAAGTTATGATATATTGAGAATTATAAATAATTTCAAGACACAATGAAAAAGTATATCCAGCTTAGGGTTAGAGGTAATTGTATTATAAAGGAGGAGATAGACATGCCAAACAAACAAATATAATCACCCACAACTAAACAATTATTATGTTAGCAAGAGGGACATTTCCATTGTAGCATCATATTTATTGACATAACAATCATGATATATTTGGGTTATATGCTACTATAGATCAAGTTAATTAATGTGGATTTGTCATTTTTTTTTTTAGTGAAGATTTTTAGAGTCATAGAAGCTAATCTAAGCTATAGAAAAGAGACATATACAACTTATGATAGTAAGGCACGAGAAAACGAGACCACATAACTATATTATTTCTAAAATTAGATTTTACGTTTACATCTTTCCCATTTATCATTTATTAAAATTACATACTAAAAGAATTCTAACTTAAATTTTAGAAATATAAAAATATAAAAATATACTAATGTAGTAAGAAGATAACATGTGTAATTATAAAAAAATAGATTATAATTCTATTCATAAATGTTTTATAAGATTTACAAAGTAATCCTTTTATATGTTTTGACTTATATTTAAGTAATGATTGCAATTTGTAAGTTTATTTAGAACCTCAAAAATTATGTCAATTAATGCACATAGAGCAGTGGAAGCGCTGTCAAAAGAAGCCAACCGTTCATACTTAAATTCATATTTCTTACACTAAACTCTGAAATCTGTTTTTTATATTTCTCAAGGAAAAGCCCAGTAAAAGAACTAGCGCTGACATTTATCAAGACCCATCAATGAATATGATTATATAGTGGTTATGTAAGATAATTTGTAGAGATATGCAAGGGATTATTAAAAAGATAGATTATATTACTTTAGCATATAACAAAAACGGATCCTAAGCGCTTCATGCCCTAATCCTGTGCGTCGTGATGAAATGGTTCCTCTTCTCCTCTTTCGTCTTCAACAAAGGCGATGACAGATTAAGATCTGCAATGACGCATTCTGATAATGGTAAAGCGGGGCACTAGTTCGATCCGGGTGGGCAGAGAACCTTGACAGCAGTTGTCTCCAAAGCAGAAAATGCAGGGCAAACATTGAAGCCGGCTCAGCACCCTTGTTCTCAATTTTGAGGAACACATTCTACAAACAGTGTTAGAATATGTGGAAACATATTGCAGAACTGACCTCATGTGCCGTTTCAACAGATTTTGGTGAAATCTTTCCCAACCCCATCAATGGATTTCACAAACATGGAAGGCCAAAATATAAGGTACCACAGAACTCTACCCTTGCGCCAAAGGTTATTTTATTAATGTTTTTGAATCCTGTGAAGGCCAGGATGTGATAAATACTTAGTATAAATCATGGCACCCATCTTTTGATCCATTTAAGTATTTGTTTGATACATTGCAAATATGGGTAAGAATTTTAGGACTACCACTACAATTTTGGAATTAACCATGCTTTGAAGTGATAAGTAATATTTTGGGGACATTGGAAAAAATGGACGTTGATACCTCTCATTCCTATCATATTATGTTTTCTCAAATCTTAGGAGATCTTTAGATTAGGGAAAGAACCTGAACATAGAGGTTGGACTATGAAGGGCTAACTTTTCGCTGTCTTCAATGTTTCGGCACGGTTCACTTGATTTTTGATTGTAAATGCTCTAAGCACAGGAATGGTGTTAAACCAATTTGGTGGAATGATTCTCTACCAAAAGACCTCACCATTAGCGCTACAGAACCTATGGAGGAAAAAGTTTCACCTATTATATAAAAGAGAATTTAAAGAGTTGAAACTATTGTTATTGACGAGATATATGAATATGCGCCTCTGGAGTTTCTCTCCAAATCTCAATATGAGGCACCTAACACTCAAGATTTGCCTCGTGTGACTAAGAAGAGTGAAACATCTTTCCAACCAGGATTTTCTTTCAGCTAATCAATTCTATAGAACTTTATTCACCATGTGAGACAGTACCAAATGATGATACGGACAAGGAAGAGTGGATGGTTGTCCATAACAATAAAAAGGTTCTTCTAGAAAAGCCTTAGCTCCTCTACAAATGACTCTTAGGTCTCAAGCTGGGTCAAATTCTTTAGTCTGACTATCATTTTTCTATATGTTCTTGCTATTTCTATGATTTTAGGCAGCTATTCTTATTAACTATGTTTTGTTTTGTGGTTATGACTATACCTGGGCATTACGGCTCCTTATTTTGATGCAATAGGGTAGGGTCCCTACCAAACAACCCCCTTTACCATTATCTAAAACAATAATGGGCCATGGAAATAGGAAGCCATCTTTAAATTGGAACCACATAAATAGTTAAATTATTTGTCACCATGGTAAATAGTAAGATGGTATATTACTAGTTTTTCTCTCATTATACACATGAGGGAGAAAGAAACATATACATTCCAATATAATGTAATCTTTATTTTAAAATAGGTTTGTGTTTCATTTATATTATTATTTTAATCAATTATCAATTACTAAATCAAAATGGTGGAAAATTTAAATACTTTTATTTGGACCTTACAACATTTGGTAATTATCCCTTGACATTTATCTTACCTCATAGCTGATTTTGCAATAAATTGACTAGTTTTTACACATCCATTTCTTAACTAGATTTATTGACCGCTAGGAAACATTTGTCATCCATCATTGACTAGTAATAAACTTATTATGAGACTATACAATATATTTTTAAAAATGGCAACCGCCTCCAACAAAAAGATTGCATTGCATTGTGCAATGTTCTTAGGTGAAGTATGAAAAGATAGGATAAGTCTTCTCACAAACTTCATTATAGGCCAACAAATTCATCCTAAAAATATAATGAGTCATACTTTTTAATTCAAAAATTATCCTAGTCGGTCATGTGTCATTTGATAAGAAATATAGTTGCAACAATCACCTCTATAAGAGTATTTCATTAACCATTTTCAAGTGTCCTACATTTCACATTGTTTGTATATTTAGGAGATCAACTCAAATCATCAAATATAATTTGAGTAGAGTGTTAATGGTATTTATGATTGATTCGCATCAAATCATTGAATCTAACTTGAAACAAATATTTTTAATTGATTCACATTGTGTATATCTAGGAGATCAACTCAAATCATTGGTCCATAAAAATATAGATAACATGTAAGATAAAGTGGTTATCATACATAATAAATTCAGCGTGTATGGCTATACTTGGGCATTATTGCCCCTTATTTTGATTTAATAGGATATAGTCCCGCCAAAAACACCATTCACCATTATCTAAAAAAGAACGTGTCATCCCAATGGGAATCCATCTTTAAATTGGAATGGCATAAATAATTATTTGTCACCATGGTAAATGGTAAGATGGTATATTCTTGGTTTTTATGTCACCTTGCACTTAATTGACTGGTTTTTACACATCTCTTTTTTAACTAGCATTATCGACCACTAGGCAACACTTGTTATCTATCATTGACTAGTCACATACCTATTCTAAGACCATACAACATATTTTAAAAAAATGACAGCCACCTCAAGCAAAAATCTTTCATCAGACAATGTTATTAGGTAAAGTGTGAAAATATAGGATAAATATTTATGGAAAACTTCATCCTAGGACAATGAAATCACCCTAAAAACCTAATGATCATATTTCGGTCATGTGTCATTTTATAGGAAATATAGTCGCAACAATCACCTCTATAAGCAAATTCATTTAACCCTTTTTAAGGGCATACACTTCACATTATTTGTATATATAGGAGATGTACTCAAAGTATCCAATCACTAAATCAATCTCTCAATCATATTAAACTATATCTAAATATGTTAACATCTTACCAAGCTACAATAGGCCATTAAGAATGCTACATCTTGCGTAAAAGATCACTTTTGATTGTTGAGGTCATAATAATGTATTCATTGTCAAAGACCTTATGATATACATCTTACACACATTCATCATGTGGGAAAATATAAGGGTTTTATGTCTCTTTGGAGTATTTTTATTTATGCGTTGAATTTTTGACACATATTTGCATTAAATAATTTATGTATCTCGGAGGTATGATCTAGGGGCATCCAATGTTTATCAAAATCTTGCATAATATTTTAAGCTAAGGAATGTGTGTACAAGGAGGTTAAATAAGAATCAATGGATAAGAAGGACCACAGGTAGTAGTGGGAAAATGTTTAGAATTGCATGAATGGATTGTGTAATAAGAAGCAATGCACAATAAGTGTGTAGAGGATGTAGTGTAGGAACCTATAGGAATATCACATAGAATAGTTCGTAAGGTAAAATGAAAAACATGGGTGGATTTAGATAGAGTTTGACATGGTGTATTACAAGAGTGGTGAGATAAATCATTGTGTTACATTGTTAAGTATAGATTCTAGGTTTAGCACACAAAACATGAGTACATAGATGACTTGACTAAATGACCGTTGTCCACTCAAAATTCCCCGCTTCCGATGAAAGTTAAAAATTTCAAAATTTTGAGTTTAAGTGTTTTCTCTAATGTACCAAGTCGTGAAATTGAGAAAAGTCTGCTTTGGGTCATTTTGTATGTATTTCGGCCTATCGAACATTTTTGTCCCACTGTCCCAAGTTCAAAAGTGCGCTCTGTTCCCCGATCGGCCGAAATCCCCGAACCGCGTACTTCACTCTTTTATGTTCCAAGTGTCCCAAACTTTCCGTGCGAGCTGTTCCATTTTCGGCCGAACCTCCCGAACCGCGTACTTCGCACTTTCGTGTTCCAAATGTCCCAAATCAAATTGTGCAAGCTGTTCCATTTTCGGCCGAAACTCCCGAACCGCGTACTTCGCACTTTCGTGTTCCAAATGTCCCAAGTCAAAAAGTGCAAGTTGTTCCATTTTCGGCCGAAACTCCCGAACCGCGTACTTCGGAACTTTTTGTCCCAAATGTCCCAAACTTTTTCGGACCCATTGGAACCTTTTCGGCCGAAACACCCGAATCGCGCACTTCGCGCATTCATGTCCCGCGTGTCCCAAAAGACATTTGTGCGTCTTCTCCCTGCTTCGCCCGAATCGGCCGAGCCGCGTGTTTCACGCATTCGCGTCTCACATGTCCCAAGCGAACCTAATGCCATTCATACTTAGTTTTTCCCGCTCTACCCGAATATGCTATTTTTCAAACTGATAGATATGAATGTAATGCGCATTGATCACCCTTCTCTCTCCTCAATGGCTATATAACGAGCAAGCCACCTTTGCAATTCTTACATTGTTTCCATGCTACCCTTGCTCGAACCCTTGCAACCTAATTCCCCGCGCATGTATCCCTTTCTCTCGTAATTCCTCCCGAATTTAGGGTGCACTGCTGCTATCAATATGAAGATCAAGTTTCAGTGAACAGGAACAAATTTCGCCGCTCGAGTCCGCTATCAAGAAGCTAAAAAAGAGTATCATACTCATGTCGAGTTTGATAAAGAGCCGGAGGAATGTCTTGGATTTTGGACGCAGCTTACACGGCCAAACACGCCATCCTCGTGGCGAGACATAGTTGAGGCGTTAGAGAAATTCAGCAGCAATGGATTCTCAAGTCGTGGGTCCTCTCAAGTGATCGCCAATTGCCTTCTTCTCCTTGTTCTTTTCTCTTCTTCCCTTTCTTTTTCTCATTTTCTTTGTAAGAAGTTAAGGTATCGATTGGCGGTCCTTAACCTGTTTCTTGGTTAAAGAAGCGGTTTTAAGAATAACCGATTTGTAAGCTATATAATGGCCTTCTTCACGCCATTCAAAAAGGAGGAGGAACTTGGCTTATTTTTTGAAAGTGTAAATAGATTACAAAGAAATCAATACGTATGACTTTTCCATTCTTTTTCTATCCGATCTCTCAAGTTATTCCTAAGCTTTCATTTATTTTCTTTGTGAAGATCATTTGTCTCAAGTTTGTTAGTCTTACCGATTGCATACTCTTCAACTTTGCAAGCTCGGTGATCTTGTATAACCAAGAAGGAACTTTGTGTCCTCGATTAATGAATCTGTGTTATGTTAAGAAACTTTGTGTTCTAAGCAGATGTTATTTACGTAAATTTGTGTCTTTAAATTCCATCTTATTTATTCAATACAAATGATCTTGTTTCAATTCACTGTGACTTTCGCATACATAAAGAATTACTCGATATCTATAATTCTCGCATGTTGCCTTTCTCGCTCTTTCCGTACTCTCATTTCCTCACCCTTTTGTAATTGATGATCTTCATAGAAACACTTTCGTGATATCCAAGTTTAACCAACAAATCATGCCTTGTACATTTGTAAATAAGTTCAAGCTTTTCGAATAAGGGAACCTCTCCCATTAAAGAGGAGGGACTTCTTGTCCCCCCGACTGTTGCTCTTCTTAAAAGTCCTATCCGACGACCAACAGCTTTTGGTGACTCACTGGGGAAAATCACATTCCAGCTTCTGTAATTTTTCGATCATCTTTTGATCCGCGACTCCACGCTTTACTCGAGGGAGAAGGACCCTGGTATTCAAGATTCTCGCCTAGATTTTGGAGCAAGCAGGTTTTCCTTTCCTTCAACAAGAAATAGAAGGACTCGCTCGAAAAGCACTCCATTGCTCAAGATAGAAGTCCTTACGGGTGGTATTCCTTCAGAGCAGCCTAGCCCTAATCTCGCGAGCTTTGATTCTTGCCGGTGTCATAGCCTCCTCCAAGCCATTTTTCCAAGAATGGCGGCGCCATTACCATGGGGTCATCGTGTCGGGCCCCTTGCTCTTCCTCAGCCTTTGCATGAGTTACCCAGAGGTAACCGAAAGAACTTTCCTAAGTTCAAAGGTGATGGCAAAGTGCATCCTGATGAACACATCGCAGCCTTCATTGTTGCATGTGGAGTCCTGGGAGTTGAGCATGAAGACGTCTCCGTGAGACTGTTCGTTGAGACGTTACAAGATAATGCTGCTGATTGGTTCTACCACCTTCCAGCTGGCGCTATCACCGACTGGGGCACAATGAGAACTCAATTTGAAAACCGTTTTAAACCAAGCCAGCAAGATGTGCATGCCTTCGCTTGCCCAAATTTCTCAGATAAAGAAAGATTCACCAAGAACCCATGAGAGAATTTGTGGCCTGATTCAACAAATCGATCAACAAAATTTCGCAGCCCTACCCGACTGCTGATCAAATTCAAAATGTTTCTTCCTAAATGCTCAATCGCCCAAAGTTAGTTATGCACTAAGAAGGGCTAATCTCGCAACATTGGTCGAGGATCAAATTCTCGCCGTTAGTATCGAGGATGACTTGATCATGTCAAGGAAGTTGAGAAGAGACCCTCCCAAATCTAAGTCGGCCGCTTCTTCCTCTTCCACCCCGGACCTAATATCGATCCATTAGTCCGTAAACTTGCCAATGATCTCATTGCTATAAAGAAACAATTAGCTCAAAGATGCTCCTTTATGCAAATGTTCCAAGGAGAAATTTCAGCCCAGAATCGCTTTTCTCGCTTCTCAAACAAGACTAGCACTTGAAGGACCTCCTGTTAAGGTTCCTGTCAATGCTACCTGCGAGGTTGAAGAACCAGATGATGATGAAGATAACGAAGCCTGCGAAGAGTTTGCGAGAGAAGTTGATGACGAAGCAGGTGAATTTGAGGGATCTAGAGTAAATTTCTTCACCACTGAGGGCATTGATGATGGAGATGATTATGATGAAGTGGTAGCAGACATGAATAGCGAATCATTCGCTGTCATGACTCGAGAACAGACAAGTCAGAGGGAGAAAGTGACACAGCCTATCAAGAAATCTAAGGAGCAGTCGACAACTATTCCCGTGATTGCAAAAAGAGGATCTCCTATCCCTACTTCATCTACGCCAAAGGTAAGTCCTATCAATCCTGCTACTAAAGTTGCTTCTTCTTTCTCTCCTAAAGTTGATAAGCCTAGAGGACCGAATGATGATGGCCCGTCCACTTCTGGATCCTTTGATATTGTTGATCACCTGAAAAAGACCAAGGTCCAAATCTCAGAAGCTGAGTACTATCAAACCCATCCCAAAGCTTTTGCCAAAATGATTCAATTTGTTAATTCCCATTCCAAGACCACCTCTAAAGGCCTTTTGCCCACTCCTCCTTCTCGCACACACACCTAGTCCTGGTAGCCACTGTCACTTCGCCTCGGTGACAAAATCAAGCCTTTTATGTAACACTTCTTATACCGGTCATAGCTCGAGTAATTGTGTCATAGATTCTCAGAGCTTCGATAATGTGATGCCCGCTAAAGTAGCTCATGCTTTAGGCCTAACTCTCACGCGCACTTATGGATCTGTTACTCCATGGAGAGTAAAGAAGTGCCCTGGTCGGGAGAATTAAAGATGCACAAGTAGCTTTTTGCTTTGCCCGAGAAGAAAGTGTTGGCTACCATCTTAGTAGCAGATATTCCCCTTCATACGGGATGTTGCTAAGTAGGAACTTCGCAAAGACGTGGGTGGGGAAATCCAAATGGATCGGTCACATGCACTCATACTGCCAATGGACACATGAAGAAGTTCCGCCTCGAGAAGCGCCTCCGAGTATATTGTGCGTAAAATAGATGACCCTAGAGCACAAATACTTTATGAGGATATGGGGCATGGAAATTACATGATTATGTCTCGATGAAATCCGACCCCCAAAGTGTCTCCTAAAGGTCCTAATGGGGTTTGGATTTTAGAGTTTGATGGAAGTTGTTCCTCAGCTGGTTCTGGAGCTGGTGTCCTGCTGGTGTCACCTGAAGGAGGCCTACACCCCTTTTCATTTAAGTTGCAGTTCGAAAATACTAATAACACATAGCAGAGTATGAGGCTCTCATTCTCGGATTGCAAGTGGCCAAAGAACAAGGTGTAAAGAATCTTCTGGCTCGTGGTGATGCAGAGTTGATAGTAAAGCAAGTCAGAAACCTTTTTCAAGTGAAAAATGGAAGGCTGAAACATTACCTAATCGGTTTGGGATTCCATTGAATTCCTTGATGCTTTCTCATCGAAGGCAATGCACCTAGGGAAAAGAATAAGTAGGCTGATTCACTAGCTGCCTCGTGGTCACTCACGATCCTCATCCCGATTTCTCTCAGACAAGTTCACCATCGAGATGGTCCATCGGCCCAGTGTACCTGATAACACCAATAACTGGCAGGTTTTCAATGATGATCAACATTTTCTTTCCTTCCCGAACTCAAGGGTAATTTCGAACAACTGTATTTTGAGGGAAGTGACAACCTACCTCGTGAAATGTGCCCTTTGATCAAGCATTCGCCCAAGGAGAAGAAACAGATCAAGATGGATGCCTCAATCTCAAAGGAAACAAGATTCCTAAAGGGTTGGTGAGTTTGGAGGAATTATTTGATAAACATGACAGGTATGTGAAATCTAAAGCTTTATCGACCTCAAAGAATCACCGAGTATGATAAGATTGATATGGGAGTTCTAATGACCCTAAGCTAGTGAATATTGGAAAATGTTGCACAATACACAGATGAGAGGAGAAAAGCAATTGATCTTCTAAGAAGGTATAAGGATGTTCTCGCTTATTCTTATGAAGATCTGAAAGCTTTCAAGCCAAAAGATATGCAGCATTCTATTCCTCTTAAGCCCTAGGAATTAAGCCTTTCAAGTGAAGTAAATGAGGCAATACAATCCCAAAATAGTCGACACAATCTTTCAGAAATCGTAAGTTGTCGAAGGCTAAAATCATCTTTCCCATTCACCATTCAACATGGATTGCAAATATTGTGCCTTTTAGGAAGAAGAATGGTGAGATCCGCATCTCGTGTTGATTTCGTGAACTCGAATCAAAGCGCTTTGAAAGATAATTATCCTTTGCCTATGATGGATCAGGTCTGCAAGCGTTACATGGTCTGAAATGTTATCCATGCTCGATGGATTCTCGGGATACAATCAGTAGAGGTCGAGCATCGCAGATCAACAAAGACAACTTTCACTACTCCTCGGGGGCACCTTTGCTTACAAGAGGATGCCTTTTGGGCTCATTAACGCTGGTGCCACTTTTCAGAGAGCCATGGATCTGGCTTTTGGAAGCTTGAAAGGGAAGTGTATTGTCATATATCTTGATGACCTGACAGTGTTTTCCAAGACAAGAGCAGATCATTTTGATCACCTAGAGACAGCTTCACGAGATGCAGAGCATGGGATCTCTCTGAACCCTAAAAATCATTTTTTGTGTCACTGAGGGAAAGTTATTAGGGCACATCGTTTCCAAGGATGGTATTAAGATTGATCCTAAACGAGTTCAAGCCATCCAACAAATTCCTCTCCCAACCAGCAAAAAGGGCGTGCACTCCTTCTTTGGTAAGATCAATTTTTTGAGAAGATTCATCCCTGATTTTGCAGAGTTAACTTTGAATATTTCTCAGATGATGAAAGGGAAGTAAACATTTGGTTGGTCTTCTGAAGGAAAGGAATCCTTTGAAGGTATCAAGAGAGCTATCGCTAAAACTCCTGTTTTAGCCTGGTCCTGATTTAGTAAAGATTTCATCATCTATTGCTATGCTACAGATAATACCTTGGCTGTTGTCTTAACTCAAGAAGACTCTAATGAGCATGAACTACCAATCGCGTTCATGAGCTATATTCAAAGATCACGAGTCAAGTACACCATGATGGAGAAGCATGCTTTTGCAAAGTGGTCAAAGCCGCCAGCTTTCGCTTTTACATCCTCAACTCCCATTCCATGGTATTGGTCCCGGATACAACTGTTAAGTCAATCCTCACACAGCAAGAATTTGGATCTAAGAGAGGGAACCGGGTCGCTAAGGTCCAAGAGTATGACATTGACATCAAGCCGACCAAGCCTGGTTCGTGGAAAAGGTCTTTGTGAGCTCATTCATCAAGGAGCCAAACATGAGTTATTGGAGAAAGTTGGCCTTCCTACCATTCTCGCTCCTTAGTTCAGCTTGACGAATGGTAGGCCGACATCGCCCATTTTCTCACCTATGGGAATGCCCTCTCATTTAACCGCCAAAGAAAAGAGGATCGTTAAATTGAGGTCATGCAATATGTATTATGGGAAAATGCTTTGTTCAAGCGTGGGTTAGATGGGAGATTTTTGAAGTGTGTGGACAAGGAACAACAGAGAAAGTTGCTCTACTTTTCACGATCGTGCATGTGGAGGGCACTATTCATCAACGGTTACAGCTCATAAGATACTCCGTGGAGGATACTACTGGCCTTCCTTGTTCAGAGATGCATCCAAGTGGGTGGATAAATGTGAGGCTTGTCAGACTTTTGTGGGAAGACCTAAATTGGCCTTTTGCTCTCAAGCTAGTTGTGATTGAGGAACCATTTCAACAAAGTGGGGCCTGACTTCATTGGTACACTTAATCCTGCTTCTAGTGCTGGTCACACTCATGTACTAACTGCCATGGACTACTTCACCAAATGGGTGGAAGCTATTCCAGTCAAGAGCACTACTTCTGAAGTGGTATGCAGCTTCATCAAAGAGAACATCTTGGTAAGGTATGGTGTACCTAACAAGATTGTAACAGATAATGCCTCGAATTTCTCTTCTGCTGAGATAATGGACTTCTGCTATGGGTATGGCATTTCTTTGGCTCACTCTTCAGATTACTACCCTCAGGGAAATGGGCAAGCTGAATCCACTAACAAAAATTTGGTGACTATTATAAGGAAGTTAGTAAATGAGTCTCAACGAAACTGGCACAAGAAGCTCTATGATGCTCAAAGACAGATTACACCAAAGAGAGCTATTGGAATGTCTCCTTTTCAAGTGGTGTATGGAGTAGAAGCTCAATGCCAAAGGACAAAGTGGAACCGCCACTGCACCTAATGAAGGCCATTGAGGATACTAGTTTCAGAGATGCTTTGGACAAGAGAATTATGTACCTGCACAAACTGAATGAGGACAGATTGGAGGTTGCTGATCGGATATCTATTCACCAGCAGAAGGTAAAGGTCCTGTTTGACAAGAAAGCCAGGTTCAGAGATTTCCAAGTTGGAGACACCGTGTTGTTATGGGACAAAAGACATGAACCTCGTGGCAGCCATGGAAAGTTTGATTCCCTGTGGCTCGGACCCTTCAAGATCAGGCACTTTGTTGGTGAGAATTCTTTCTATCTTGATTACATGGATGGTTCTTCTCTACCACTTCCTTACAGCAAGGCGATCTCAAGTTGTTCAAGTCCTAGGTGATTAGGAAGTCCTTGTATATTGCATACAAAGCGTTTTTGCTTGTCTTCCTTTTTGTTTTGGTGTGTTGTCCTTCGTATTGATCCGCTTTTGACTCGTTGCCCAATGGATAAGGTACTGGTCTGCTTCCCGAGTTTGTCTAAGTTCTTGCCTTGTCTCATTCCTGAATTTATGCCAAGTCATCCCTGAAGGAGCCAAACTGTTGTCCACTCAAAATTCCCCGCCTCGATGAAAGTTAAAAATTTTCAAAATTTTGAGTTTAAGTGTTTTCTCTAATGTACCAAGTCGTGAAATTGAGAAAAGTCTATAGTTTTGGGTCATTTTGTATGTATTTCTGGGCCTGTTGACATTTTTGTCCCACCTGTCCCAAGTTCAAAAGTGCGCTCTGCTGTTCCCGATCGCCGAAATCCCCAAAACCGCGCATTTTTTCACTCTAACATTTTTTTTATGTTCCAAGTGTCCCAAACTTTTGCATGCGAAAGTGTTCCATTTTCAACTATGTCACTTCAAAAGGCCCGAACCGCATACCGAACCGCAAGTCCACTTCGCACTGACTTTCGTGTTCCAAATGTCCCAAATCAAATTGTGCAAGTTGCTCCTTTTCGCCAAAACTCCCGAACTCACAGACTTCACACTTTCGTGTTCCAAATGTCCCAAGTCAAAAAGTGCAAGTTGTTCCATTTTCGGCCGAAACTCCCGAACCGCGTACTTCGGAACTTTTTGTCCCAAATGTCCCAAACTTTTTGGACCCATTGAACCTTTTCAACGAAACACCCGAACCGCGACTTCGCGCATTCATGTCCCGCGTGTCCCAAAAGACATTTGTGCGTCTTCTCCCTGCTTCGCCCGAATCGGCCGAGCCGCGTGTTTCGCGCATTCGCGTCTCACATGTCCCAAGCGAACCTAATGCCATTCATACTTAGTTTTTCCCGCTCTACCCGAATATGTTGTTTTTCAAACTGATAGATATGAATGTAATGCGCATTGATCACCCTTCTCTCTCCTCAACGGCTATATAACGAGCAAGCCACCTTTGCAATTCTTACATTGTTTCCATGCTACCCTTGCTCGAACCCTCGCAACCTAATTCCCTGCGCATGTATCCCTTTTCTCTGTAATTCCTCCCGAATTTAGGTCAGCAGCTCGCTGCTATCAATATGAAGATCAAGTTTCAGAACAGAACAAATTTCACCGCCGAGTCCATATCAAGAAGCTAAACAAAGAGTATCATACTCATGTCGAGTTTGATAAAGAGCGGAGGAATGTCTTGGATTTTGGACGCAATCTACGGCCAACACGTCAGTCCCTCATGGCATGAGAGACATAGCCGAGGCGTTAGAGAAATTTCAGCAAAGCGGATTCTCAAGTCGGTGGGTCCCTCTCAAGTGACTCGCCACCGTCTTCTTCTCCTGTTCTTTTCTCTTCTTCCTTTCTTTTTCCGCTTTTGTAAGAAGTTAAGGTATGCGATTGGCGGTCCTTAACTATTCTTGGTTAAAGAAGCGGTTATTAAGAGTAATCGATTTGTAAGTTATATAATGGCCTTCTTCACGCCATTCAGAAAGGAGGAAGAACTTGGCATATTTTTCGAAAAGTGTAAATAGATTACAAAGAAATCAATACGTATGACTTTTCCATTCTTTTTCTATCCGATCTCTCAAGTTATTCCTAAGCTTTCGCGTTTATTTTCTTTGTGAAGATCATTTGTCTCAAGTTCGTTAGTCTTACCGATTGCATACTCTTCAACTTTGCAAGCTCGGTGATCTTGTATAACCAAGAAGGAACTTTGTGTCCTTGATTAATGAATGTGTTATGTTAAGAAACTTTGTGTTCTAAGCAGATGTTATTTACAGAACTTTGTGTCTTTAAATTCCATCTTATTTATTCAATACAAATGATCTTGTTTCAATTCACTGTGACTTTCGCATACATAAAGAATTACTCTGATATCTATAATTTTGCATGTTACCTTTCTCGCTCTTTCCCGTACTCTCATTTCCCTTTGTAATTGATGATCTTCATAGAAAAATCGTGATGATCTTTAATAGAAAACACTTTACGTAAATAAGTTCATTTCAAGGGTTCTCCCATTAAAGAGGAGGGACTCTTGTCCCCGACTGTTGCTCTTCGAAAAGTCCTATCTCTGATGACCAACAATGACAAAACTTATTAGAAGGAAATAAAAATAGTAGTGAGTACCAAGTACCTATGGATGTGTGTAACAAAAAGAAGTGAAAGAAACATGATGAGGTATGTTAAAAACATATAACACAAGAATGATTGGTTTTTACCAAATTGAATCCCATATTTTGAGGGGTAGATGGAAAGACATAGGGATCGTGTAGTATATCATATAGTTATTGATAAAAATTCAAATTTGCAAGAGTAGGAACACACTTTATTAGAAATATTCCATCTAGAAAATTTTAAATAGTTTGGTAGAGACAAATATATTGGTAGTGGGTTGGAATATAAAAGTTGGGATAAACCATCCAATATAAGAGGAGTTATCCAAGGATAATTAGTTAAGAGTATGTCCATAGGGGAATACAATACACATATGGTTTGTAAGCTCCTTAATTGAGCACCATTATTGTAGATTTTGTTTTTGAAATCAATAAAAATATATTTCTTGTATGAATCTTCTATTTGATCTCTAACATGAAATTGAGATTTCATATAGGACCCCCTTTAAATTACATTCATAAATCACAAGTATTTGTCTTCTCTCTTGTATTTAAATTTTTACTTTAAATTTTATTAATCGTTTCAAGTATTAGTGCATTATTCTTGTTGTGAATGATTAGTTATAAATTGATTAGATATGAATAATCTCTTGTTACAAATCCTTTCATCCTATTTATTTTGGTGAAATTTTAATAACATAAGTTAATTAAGGTGTAAGCATTTGGAAAACCTAACTCTAGAATTGAATATATTATTTTACTCAATTCATAGTTGTCTTATAATAAATAATCTTGAATTTATATCCTATGTATATCAAAATTGTTTATTTATACATGATCAAATAGAGAGGACACCAAACATCCCAAGGTTAGGTGAAAACCAACACAATCCCAAGAAGCTACATACTTCAATAGGTGGGGAAGAGGGGTAGGAAATACCATTTAACAAAACTTATCAAGTAACCAAATAAGTATATATATTTTGCAAGTATCCACAAGCCACCAAAATCTCCTTATCCCTCCTATAGGCCTTATCTCTCCTTGCCTCCTCCTTTCCAAGGTTTTTCAAACCTTGGAGGTTTCCTTAGAAAGGATGGGAGATGGTTTCCAAACCATATGGAAAACCATCTCCCACTTCAACCAAATGAAGGGATATTATTAGGGATACGAAAAATAATTTCCCATCGAGACTTATGGGAGCAAGAGGGATTAATATATTTTCCCCAACACTCCAAAATCCACTCCCCAAAGGAGATGGATGGATAAAACTAAGAAGGTAAAACAAGCAAACAACAATACCAACATATTATTTGAACACCCAAACATAAAAAGATAGCAAGAAAATTTTTAATTCAAAATAATTAACAAGATTTAATGAGTGAGGCCTACCTCACAAGCAAGAGAATTCAATTCCAACTTCAAACTCTTCTCCTCCAAAATTTGCAAAATATCAAAAATCTCCACATAGAAATGATCAAAGAATACCCAAACCTCTACAAAATGAAGGGTTAAATAAGAGAAAAGTATATAACACCACAAACCATTGGGATGGTGATATGTGTCGCTCATCCCATCCCAAACATAAGCCACCCAAAATTACCTATCAAGAAAAAAAAAGATAATAAATGAAGAGGAATTCTTAAAAGCAACAAATCAAAACAATCATGCATCCCCAAATCCCAAACCTCACAAAAATTAAAGCATAAAAATTGGTGGGGATAAGAGGGGTCAAAAATGAGGGAAATAACATTTTCTCATTATAAGATCCGCTAACCCATATGTATGGTATATGGGGCTCATTCTAAGGCAAAAGTGACCCCCAACTTTCCAAACACCCTTCAAAATTTCCACTTTTTTCCCAAATTCGAGATTTGGGAAAAGTGGCTCATTAAGAGGGGTGGTGGGCCCACCTAGTCCAATACTAGGTGACCTAAAACCCTCTTAAACAAGGATAAACCTATTTAAAACTTCCCAAACAAGTAGGAGACAATTAAATTTTAGAAAGTAACTTAAACAAGCCATTAAGGATATATAAATCTATTTAATTTAAAAGGAGGAAAGCAAGTCAAAAGTGACCAAAAAAATAACTTAATACACATGTCAAGAGGATGAACTCCATTTTCCATCCTTAGTCAACAACATAATAAACATGGACAAAAACAAGGAGAATAGATTTTTCCCAAACGATCTATCATGTAACTAGGAGGTGTAACCTCTTATTCCCACATTCTCTTGTGACATAACCTATAGCCTATGCACACAATTCACACGTCATACCTACTTGAGGCAAAAATCCAAATAAAAAATACTAAACATGTCAAAATGATCCAACCAAGTATATGTTAACCCATGCAAATTTTTTATGCCAATAATCACCCATGAATGAGATATGTATAATGTTACGCTATATATCCAAAATGTAATCCATGTAAATATCAGATCAAAAAATCCATATCATCATATCTAAAGCAATCAATAATGATACAAGTAGTGAATTGGTATCGTAAGGCTCATACATCATCCCGACAAGAACAAGTTAGCAAGTAAGCACTAATATAACGACAAAATCATAGTAATGTCCAAAACAACAAATGTAATAGTACTTTTCTCAATTTATCCATAAACATGATACAATGATTCAACAAAAATAGATAAGGAAATCTAGAGGGAACTACACTGTAGTGAAATCAATATAAGAATGGTTAGTGGAAAGTGATCTCCTATTAGTGATGCATGTGTTGAAGGTGAAATTGATTGAGTGTATTAAGAAAGGAATCTCCATGAATGGAAATTATTATTATTATTTTCTCCATTGGAAAAAGGGATTTTTTTTTAGAACGTCACTTTAAGATACGACTTGTGTGAAAAGTGAATTGTAATAAGGTCACTTAATTACGTTGAGGTAGTTATGAGGTATTTATGGGATGAAAGTATAATTAGGGGTGAAATTTTACATTATAGGGGTTCTCTATTTCATCTCTCAACTCTAAAGAGAATTTCCTACAGCTTCATGTGTACATATCTTGTTCAAACTTCATGAGTAAAATGTAAGAAAGTGAAATAAAAATCATTTTCTGATGTTGGTGCTCTCCAATAATGAAATCATGTTTTACTATTTATGGTCAATAATTCCATTTATACCTCCATCTATTTATGCTAATGGTGATGCTATGACTTGTATTGAATATTTGTATAGGTGGAATTTGTGTCATACACAAACAATCTAGAAATGGTAAAGACTTTATGCTTTTCTGCGTTTTTTTATCTTTTTGCAATTGTTGCCTATATTATTGTCTTTATGTTAGAAATAGGGTTTCAATCCTTTATTTATCATTAGTTATATAAACATACTTTAAATTTAGTTTTTTTGGATTTCTACCTCACATATCCTTTCATTTCTCACTTTCTCTATCCTCTCCCTTATTCTTTATTTTTACCAATTTTTTCTTCCTATCTAATTTCTATTTAAAATAAATGAAAATTAAAAACCCCCATCATAGAGGTAACTTCCTATCTCAAATGAAAAGTAAAATCACCATATTGATAGGTGGGTTTCCCTAACTGTTGTAGGTTTTATACCACATCCATAGGGAAACTTACTAAAACAATCAAGATAATGCACAACGACATAAAAAGTTCCAACAATGATGTTTGTTACATTTTTCACTACATCACATGCTACATTGTTACATGTTTGCACATAACTATACTACATGATATCATGTGATTGGTTTCATGATTCATATTACACATATTTATACATTTGGTTATTAGTATTGTTATTTATTTGTGATACTATTTGTACCTAGATTTCCATGATACACATCATTCTTCTATTGGAGTATAATACATGAAATGTGGTCTTAAAACACTCAAAAATATCATTTTGGTAGTATCTTAACATTCTTTCTTTTATCTACTTACTATCCAACTTATAGATTCTTTCTCTTTCCCAAACCTCGAGGTCACTAAGATGGAGTTATTGTAACGCTCGCTAAAAACAACCCACTTTGAGACCCAAGAACAACCTAGGATTATTTAGGAAAATTATGGAATATATATTTTAAAAAAAAAGAGTCTACAACTAGGTTACAAGACAACAACTGTCACTAACAAGTTCCAAATCAATTATAATCCACAAGAATATAATTTTATTTTTTTCACAATTATTAGAGGTTACAAGGTCAAAAATTTAGGGTTAGAAGGTTCAATTAGGGTCAGAGGGTAATTCCTCACCATACCCACTCTCTAACAGGATTAAAGATTCAACTTGGTTTTTCTCAAAATTAACACATTCAAAATTTCCCTAAATCATTCCCATTAGATAGGAAATTTCTTCACCTTTCCATTGATATAAAGAAGTCCTCCTAACTCCTCATATTTTCCAAGTTATGGGGCTTACAGCCTTGGGGGTGAAAATTTTCCCAAGAGCGGGCTCATGGGCCTGTGGATGAAAATTTGCCCCAAGGGTGGGTCGGTGGGCCGTGGGGAGAATTTTGGAAATTTTCCCACAAGGGGCCAAAAACCAACTTTGCACCCGAACCCCGTGAGTCCACCAGGAACACGTGGCACCTTCTAAGCCAACGCGGGTAAAACGGACAAATGAGAACATTTAGGAAAAAAATTCCCACGTTGGGCGAGAATCCACTTTTGCACTCGCGCCTGTGAGTCCACAAGGGGAACGTGGCATCACCTAAGCCAACGTGGCCCTGTGGTGGGGCGGTGGGGAAAAAAAGGTTTTGCTCCCGGAAGGAAAAAAGGGATAAATTCACTCGCGCCTCCTCCGAAACCTCGTGATGCCACGTGGCGCCTCTCGATTATGCGAGTCCGCTGGAGAAAATTTGGAAAATTTTCCCAAAATTTTCCAGAGTGCTAAGTTTAAAAGAGATCCACCCTCCATTGACACCTCATGGTGCCACATGGTAGCCTTTGATTGGCTGCGGGTTGGTGGGGCGGCGGGAAAATTTGGAAAATTTTCTCAAATTTTTTCCAAAGCTCCAAGGGAAAATTTGGGCATTGGGGCGCCAAGGAAATTTTTCCCAAAATGTTTTTTTTGACGCCAAGTGAAGAAAACTTCTAGAAGGCCATAACTTTTGATAGAGAGCTTAGTTTTGGGAAAACAAGGACTTTCTGGAAAGCTCTCGACATCCTCTTTACTTAGGGATCATTAATTTTTGATTTTGATAAAGTTTAAGGGGTAAATTTCAAGATAACGATCTACATACTATTACATGCATTTAAAGTGGTAAATTTTAACTTATAAGATTTGCTCAATTTGATCTTCTTCCTCTCTCAACATGTCAAAAATACATGGATAATTGTTCTTAGATGGTTTTAAGAAGGATTTCAAGATTCAATTTGTCTAATTGATTTACAATTTGAACATTTACATTTCTTTGACAAAAAAACGACTGTAAGAGGGTTGAGCCCGATTTTGCAAGGTTTTGAAGGATTTCTCTTTAAGTTTTATAGTCCAATTGAATTCATTTAGGACACACTACTTCAATTTAGTCATTTAATCTATTATTTCATTGTTGCATGTTTGAACTGTGCATTTTAGGTAAAGTATTTGCAGTTGCAAAACAAAACAAAGATCAAGTTTGAAAGGGTCTATTCATCATTTTTCATCATCCAAGTCTGGGAATTCCTTCCAATTCCAATCTAATACTTTTAGTTGATTCAATTCCAACCATTCAAAACAAAAACAAAATACAATTCTGATTTCCAACTTTACACATTTCAAAAGACAGAGTTCTGCATTTTCCTTCATACACATTTACTTCTTTCAAACAGAGATTTCAATTCACATTTAGATGTTCAATCTTAAAACAACAACGAAAATTGAGAAAGGTAATGCAATCCTTTATTGATTCCAAAATACAACTTTACAACCTTTCTTTCATTCTTTGAATTCATCATACAGAATACAATTCTTTCACATTCTTTCAAAGGCTGAAAACAGAGTTTATTTCTTTTACATTTCACTTTACAAATTTCATAAACAATACCACATCTTTCTATTACAAAACATTTACAAGTTCCTCCACTGCAAGTGGGAAAGGTTACAATAAACTTTATCTCAACAAGGGACTGTCAAATTGTCTTTATCACAGCTCCAGGACAACAACATGTAGACTTCTCATTCTTCCAATTTGATCACAACAAGAGTAGGGGAAAGACAACGCTCTCCACCCAACCAAGACATCCAATGAAAAGGAGAAGCCATCCTTCTTCATTGGCCCCCGAGCCCCAACCATAATGCAATGAAAGATGTGATCCAATTCATGGCAACAATAGGCTTCCACAAACACACAAGTAACACTTTCACAATAAAACACAGTCCCAAAATAGAATGTAGTTTACAACTACATTAAAACATGTCAAACAATACTAAGTATTTATCAAGCAAGCCAAAGGAGCAAGAAACTATGGGGGATGCTTCTTATGCCTCCCAAAAGGGGAAATGGGTATCACCACTTGAATTACAAACCACCAAAATATAGTATATCATAACCCTGACATTTCTTATGCCTCCCCAAAGTACCCCTTATTCCTCACATTTCCTTATGCCTCCCCAACCTCTTATGGAACCCCATAACGAGTAAAGAAATGCAAGTTATTTCTTTGTAAGGTGGAACCCAAATGCCAACTACCTCCACACTTATACCTCCCTAAAACACACTTGTGCCTCCCACAAATTAAATACCATAGTCTTCTCCTACACCATTCCTAGGCCATCTACCCAATAGTCCACAACATACAAAACATTCATACATTAACATTTACATTCATACAAGAAGAACATTTCAAGAGTCAAGATCCTACCTCTCCATGATGGAGTTATTCCAAGTTCCAAAACAAAAATCTTTATCCCAATGCAAGCAATCCAAAACAACCAAGCACAAACATGCAACAATCTTCCAAAACTCCTTCAAAGCAAGAGATCCAAAACAACAAAGAATTCACCCAAGAAGCAAGTCTCCCAAGTGAAGCAACCCAAAACAAGGCAAGGATTTCAAATTTTATAGAAGAGGGAAGAGAAGAGGATGAGGTGGATCCATGTCAGAACACAACAAAAATACCAACACAAGGACAACACAAATGAAATACTGGGATAACTTTTTTTTTTTTGACTTGCTTTGACTCAACATGACACAACATGTCATCACAAGGTTACAACCAACACCCGGGAACCACTTGTTACTGGGAGACCACAAGGTCAGCACGAGAACGTTCACACCTATCAAGGACAATGTACTCTTCTTTTGACAAGACAACATGGAAGTCCAATCCACATGACACACTTACAAGGCCTAGGGCAAGCCACAAAAGAAGAAATGATTGGAGGTTATTTATTTTGATAAGACACCCTTTAGCTCATGACTTAAGTTTTCAGAAGGATTCAATATATGATTCGCACAAATTCACCTTACCAACTGAGTTAATTTCTTATACACTGTAGAGAAGTTCACTTAAAATCTTCACTTTACGACAATAGAATTGTTTAGTTCCATTAACTTAATAAAGGGAATAATTAAATTCCACAAGGCTATCTGTCCATACTTACGCTACTAGAACTTGTTCATTACCTTGCTACAACAAGAATTCGTGTTCAACAAAATCAAGAGGAACTTACAAAGTATCCTGGGAAAGAGTTAAGGTCGAGTTAAATTCCTCTTTAAGATGTCATTAGTTATTACCAAGGTTTAATTGGAGCTTGGGGTTTTATATGTAATTATTAACGCTTTTACTTAGGCTTAACTGAAAGAGTTTATCAAAAGGAAACTACTTACTTTCAAATAGGCTGAAAGATAATTGTGTGGTTTCTAAATTTCCTTCTCTTACTTGTTAAATCTTATTAGAAACTAACTATTGTTTCCTTTAGCTTGTTTTAGGCGTTCTCCAAAAAGAGTAGTGTTCACTAGTTTAGCTAGGGATATCAATTTATAAAGATTTACTTTACAAGGATAGTTTCACCTTTGAGTACTTCAGAATCTCTTGTTCTCAAGTAAGTCATCTCTATATTATTTTACCTGAATACACATATTTTGGTTAACTTCTATAAGGGTTAACCATTCCATTTAATTTTACTTATATCACATCATTACAAGGTGTCAGAGAGTTTTGACTTAACACTTTATTCTCAAAAAAACAAGGTATTACAATATTTATGCCAAGGTAAGGATTGAATATCATTCCTCACCCAAGATAAGTTACTAGTCTAACAACAAAAGGGAAAGAACACTTCACTACGTAGTTTTCTGAACATACCAAGGCAAGAGATCTTCTAAACTCCTTGCAAGAAAAGTTACAAGATTTACAACGCATTGAACTTTCTACAAAGAACTTCATAATTTGAACTGATGAAACTTTTACACTCTTTTCCTTTAATCTACTCACATAATCCATCTCGCACAAATATTTACTAGAGTCGGTTCGCTAGAACTGAGCATGATAAGATATAAACCTCACCTAATAATTTATGCCATCTAGTATTTAAATAAATGAAAGTTTGCTATACTCCTTATCAAATAAATTTCTAACATACATTTAAAACTTAACTGTACATCTCATGATAATACATTTCCTATTCATAAATGTTCACTTCCTTAAGATTTGCTTACCTAAGACACAATTCCAAGTGACTAGATATACAATCTTAACCATGCAATCAATCATACTCAAATTACAGTAATAATAATGACGCTCACCTAATACCCTCAACCTACTTCACATATTTAAGTACCCAACAATATTATCTTTCAATTAAATAAAAGCACCAACAACATTAAGCGTATATAATAAATACAAGTACCAATTTTATATTATTCATCGATATTACCCAAGTATCAAACCTTCATAGAAACTCGGTGATATGAAGTATAATTTGGATATTTATTTCACAATTTTAAGGATATACTTATGTTAACAAAGATTCCAGCAATCCACAAGTTCGTATAATATTTAGGTATCCTTTTGGTTGCTTATTCCATGTCTCCATATATTTCTTTTAGTACAAGGGTCCAACTCATTTGAATGAGCTACGATTAACGACATTGTCATGTTTTGCTAATATGTCCAAGATACATTTGACTAACTAAGATAAGTAAGCACACCAAGCCACTATAAATACAAGTATCAACATTATCTCAACTCCAGTTGAGATGCAAGTATCAAATTTTAGCTAACATAATAATCATCGTAATTACGTAAATTATTCCATTCGTTAACCAAGTATTGAAATAACATATTTATCCTTACTGGCATACATGGTATGCACAGTCCCATTATGGTAGCTGTTACCTTTACTTGAGGCTGTGCATGAATCCATTTTAGGGTAATTATCTTAACTTCCCTATTCATTTGTTTTTCTACCAAATGTCTATCGACAAGCTTCAAGGTCAAGTATAAGATAAATTTATAATTTCATATTTCAGGCATTGCCTGAATTCATATGCAAGAGGGCATCACATATCAATCAAACTTGAGGAATGTCGATGTATCCGATATTACTTTAACCGATTCAAGGATCCAAGTAGTGTCTCAAAAATTAAGCCAAATAATTATCCACAAAGGATAATGACTTGCGTGGCATAACATATTCGTAGAGGTCATAGAAAACCCATTAACGCATGCTTCAGGAGGGTTCCAATCTAATAATAAGCTCATAGTAATAGTAATAAGAGAGGTCCTGGTGAGGGGTTTTCAATAATCCCCAAGGTAAATGATAATCAAAAGACTCAGATGGAGCTATCTAGAAGACCAATTAAACTAGTATGACTCTTCCCAAATGGAAGCCCCAATCCTAGTGGTAGTTTAAATTATTATAAAACCACGGTAAAATCCAAATACAGTCATATCGAAATTCCCTTTTTCAAGCCATGTTCTACATAATATAAACAATACAAGAAAAATTATAAACCTCATTCACGCTCCATACTATTTTCTACAGAAACCATCATTCAAAGGAATAATCAGGGCAAAAGAGAAACCAACATTATAAAATTAGTAGGCAAGAATCGATGTAGAGATTTCTTCTACTTCAAACAGTAAATAAAATAAATTGTAAAAGGGGGAGAGGTCAGCTCATGCAGTTATGATTAAAAGTCATTTGGAAAGCTTGTCCTTTTTTTTTTTTTTTGAGCATCTCTTTCAAGAAGGATTCAATATGTGTAAATACATGTTATATGATATCCAGAGTCCAAACGCTATCTATTTAGTAAAATAAAAACACATCCACATTCCAAAAGAAACCCACATCTACAGCATTCGAACAAAGTTGCAGATATTGATTTATCTAAATGCTAAAAGAAATAAATCATTAAGAGAGAGGGTTAGGGCTTATCATGCCTATTTTAAACGCTATATCTCATGGCCACGCACGAGCAGACCCCTTCTCCCAGCAGTCCCAAAATTATTTCTCCACCAAACGCACGCTTCTCACCCACACGGTGTCCCAATACCATGCAAGAGGAACAATAACCATTCCGGTAAACTTTGCACACATATTACGTGCTATATTCCAGTTTATTTTCTCATAAGGCATTGTATAGAGCTTCTTTCTTAAACACATAACAGTCTCAGTTATAGGTCCCACAAATCTCCGCCCATAAAAATATGACATTGGCAAATAAACCATTTGACAGTGACACCACATCCTCCCTGGATGGATGGGAAGAAAATATGGAAGAAGCCAAATCTCTGGAGGCAATGGATTGTTTCCAGACCAATCAAATACTCCAAGCACCGAAAGCCACATTTTTCCCCATGAAGGTATAGCAGTAGCACTGCCATGGTCCAAAATCCATACACGACCTTTTTCCATTGTTTCTTTATCTCCTCCATCGACACCTTGGCCAAGAAGTCTTAAAGTTACATAGTTTAGTACTATCCCAAAAATTGTGCTATGACCTTCAATGTGCAACCCCATCCACCGTCTTCATTATGCCTAATGATTGTACAAGTAACTACACATTTTTTTTGATGCGCTCCGTTAAAACAACATTTAGTGCTCCTCACATACAAGGCAATAACCAAATCGGGCATAAGGAACATAGGGCCACCATAAAATGCATATTTGATGACAACCCAAAAGACAAGAAAGATAGTAGAGCTCTTGCTCAAAGGCATCTACCGTATTGATGGATAAACCTTTTTCCCTCAAAGCAGATTTGAGGGCAAAGATCAAACACTCGGTTGGCAAACATTTCATTGTAGCTTGAAAAGTGTGATAATTCCAATAGAAACCTTTATGCCTCGCCAACTTAGTGACTCACAAGAAACTCATATAATAGCAAGCAAATTTTTTTCATGAATATTCGATATGAACAGATCGGCCTCTATGAGGCTCTCTTCCACAAAGTTACATCAGAAACAAGTAAGAAAGCAATAGAGAATCTTAGAAATAAATTTCATCAGTGTCCGCTGGTAACACCCTCACCGTCACGAATCGGTTTTGGATGAACAAACTCAATGCAAGCTCTCACGGATCCGAAATATCCTCGCTACCTTCATCTCCCAAGACATTTTCTCCAACATGCATAGATCTCCCGTGCCCGTGGGTGTGATCTGTCACCTTGAAGGAGAATCCCAATTTGAGGGTGTAATCAATGTTGAGCAGAGATAACAACAAAGTTGGGCCACTCGCTTGTTGGAGCGCTCAAACAAAGTTTCTACTATCTGCGCAACATGTCTCACGCGCTAGCTAGCTAATTATTATTGCAGGCGCTAATTACAGCTGTGGATCCCCAACAAGAACACACCATACAAAGACCCAATGAATGTGGAGGTAACACATCTACTTCCCTAGCTGCGGCTTCATCTATAACCACCATATCTAACCCATGGCTAAAGCGCTGAAAACTTCCAACAGATAGAAATGGTGGTGCACGCAAACTCACCTCACTTGCAAAACTTGCCTCAAGATTTGGTCGAGCTTCTTCCATGTTAGACTCACCACCCGGACAAGCGTCTCTCCAAAATGAAAGGAAAGGTAGGTCAAACAAAACTTTATCTCGTTCTTCTATTACACAACTGCAAGATTTTGCAACAGCAGATCACGACTGTGGTCGCGTGCAGCCAGAAATAGCAGGATCAACACCAATGGCTCCCCTGGGCTCGCCCTGCAGCAGCTGCCGCACTTACTCTCCCTGGAGGCCACTGATTTTCTGAGATAAGTTTACTTCTCTACCCTGTAGAACTCGAATCTCAGGATGCATTCTAAACTGAACCGAAGCAACATAGTTCAAAGCAAAGAGATCCAACAAAGACAATTTTCGAGACCCACACCCACCGCGAAGAAGGAGGATCCTGGAAGAGATTTTGAAGAAAATGGGACTCCACCCACTCTGCCTCCCTCACGCAAGGATAGACGTGACATTCATGCATGCATAAAGGCAGTAGGGTTTATAGGAGGCCAGGTGGCAAGGGTGGGAAGAAAGGATCCGATGCCCACTGGGCATTACACATGTAGGATGCCACATCACACATCGTCAACCCCAACCCAAAATTCAACTTCATTCTCCAATGCACAATAAATAGGTGGGTGAATAAAATGACAGTTTATTTACACACTCAAATCCAACCCACACCCTAAAGGATTGAAATAAAATCATGTAAGAAAAGTGCAATAAAAACCAACAAACCGCCTTATCAAAAAACATTATAAAAGTCAAATTTCAACTCTCCAACCATAGGTATGGTTGGTAAATAAATTTAAGAGGTACGAGACAAGTTTAACTTGTCTTATAAGCCTCCAAGGACAATTTTGAATTTCTAAGAAGGTGGAGTGTTTCACACTCAAAAGTTAACTTACACATCTCTTACAACACTTTAATTCAAGGCCAACAACTTAATTAATTACTTTCTCATGATATCTTTAATTAATTAATATTAACAACATTCTTACCCACAATATTAATACAACATTTAATAAATAAGGAAAAGGGGAAAATGCATCACAAAATAAACACATGTAATCAATAAACAAAAGGGTCAATTAAATAAATACACATGCAAACATAAACAAAGGGACCAAAATAAAAGAAAATACATAAAACCCCTTGGTCACAATTAAAGGTGATCCCCCCATGGGAATCCCTAACACACACAAACAAATACTAGTTGCCATGGTGACCTTGTTGAATTCATCTAGAATTTCAATGTGGTTGGTCTCCAATCCCCCAATGTTTGTTGTGATATTTTAAACCTGCAAAACACAAATACCTCCTTCGACCTCATGGCCATATCAGAACATCCAAACTAATCTAAATATAATTCTCGAAATGATCTAGATATATGAATCACAACAACATCAAAGCAATCTAACAATATCATTTACAATTTTATTCAACAACTATATCATCATCCAATAATTTCCATTTCTAGGTCTACTCACAATATCCAAATATCACATGTCTAAACAACATCCATAACATAACCATGTCAAATAGTATATCATCATCAATATCCAAAATGCCTCTAATAATCATCATGCATCATAACTGAATCAAGTCAACAATAATCCATGATCTAACATCTATCATCATACTATAATAAGGTCCATAATATAATATAATCAAAGTATCATGATTAGTATCAAAAGGGTGTCAAAGGGAAGTGGGCACTACATGTACTCCATCGTAGAAATTTAAGAATCTTTATACATTATAGATAATTTATCTTTTGAATCTCTACAAACTACCTCCTATCCGATATATGATTCAAAATTTATCTTGGATGGGTATGTCATTCAAAAATAGGTTTGGCTAATGAATGTATCCCAAGGGAAAAAATTGTATCCCTTGTTCTTATAATGGTTGTATTTTCAAATGTAAAGTTACTTTGTCAAACTAGGTATAGTTGAGAAATAAATATATCTAAAAGGAAATATATATAAATGTATACACCCTTAATGATTAATGGCATTTAGGAATATATATCAAAAGAAAAGTTTAATAATGTCATTGAGTAGAATCATCCAAGCACCAAGAAAATTACATCAAATATTCTCAAAATTTAATGAATCTCTATTACTTCCTTATATCACGTGTTTATGCATTTACAATTAGGACAAACATAAATTACCGAGTGTTGAAGGCCAAAGTAAGGGATCCATCTTGTTTACTTTTATTAACCTCCACATCATCATAGGATTTCAAGAACTACATTTGGTTTTCTACCACTTTAGTGTTTTGGTACATAGTGTAATGCTCATCACATCGTTGGGGGGTTTGGTGAGGTTAGTCCAATCCAAATGATTAATACTTACTTTTGAGGTCAATACACAAGTCGAAAAGACATACACACACACACACACACACACACACACACACACACACACACACACACACACACACACACACACACACACACACAAATAATCTTGGAGATACATATATAAAAACAAGTCCAAAGACATAGGTGAAAAAAGTGCTAGAGTTCGATTATAGATTAAAACACTAAAGGAAACATTCATAAATCCCTAGACAAATTTGGCCATGAATATGTCCCATATTGATTTGTAAACTATAGTAGACTACTAATTAATAATTTAAAATCAGATTCTCAAAATATGATCTGTAAATGGTGTAAGTGAATATAACTTGTTAAATACCATTCATCATGCATTTCAAAAATTGATTGTAATGTGTTCAAAAACGAGATACAAGCTGATTTACAATGCTAATAAATCCATACTTGAGTTCCACTAAAAAATGACCAAAATCATCTCTTTTTGAATTTCTCGTGAAAAGAGTTAGCAATTATAATATTCTCAAATATGGTTATATTATGTAAGTGAATGTTTATAAACTAAAAAAAATGTATTATAGGTGAATTAAAAGTCATTCAAATTCACAGTTAGCTCCAAAACATCCAATTCCTTCTTATCCCGATTTCCCGTAGAATGAGATAAATGCTTAAAATAATTAACTCACTTGATACTAAATTAGAAAAATTACTAACTATTTACCAATAAAAAATAGAAAATTGAATAGTACTACGTAAAATTAGGAATAACAAAGACACTAAATTATTTACTGAGTTCACCAATTGACTATGTCTCTAGGATTTGCTTTACACAATCCAATCCATTAAAAAATTATTTTTAAGTACAATTAAAAAATTACAATTTAATAATGAATAAAAAGACCTGCAAAACTATGCCCACATACCTCCGGAATACCTCTATTGAACTCATCAATGTCATCCTAACTTCCGGTAGTTAGTGCATGATCAATTTCCCAACATTCTATGTCAAAGTGTCACAAAAATTCTTACAAATAATTCAAATAAACACCAAAATGGAAAAATAAATATACCATATAAAGTGTCTATGATTTCTAGAAAAATTTCCAGTTCACTTCAAGTTCTAAAAACATCATTATGATGGCCTAAATTGTCATTATTTACATATTGCTCTTTACAAAATAATAGATAGTCAACAATATGTCTCATAATAAAACTAAAATATCCTATTTATACAAATGCCAAAGTTATATGGCACATTGCCCGGGATTATTTTTAACAAATGAAATAGTACAAGATCGAATCCGCTCAAGAACGCCTCCAAAGCATTGTTTTTGGTGTCTCGAGTGGATAAAAATTACACATGCATAATATTGGAGATAAATTAAGCCTTTAAATAGGTTTCAACTTCATATGCATCATGTGGTTGTGGCCACATCAAAGGTAATAACATCCCACCATGAGCTATGCGTGACTCTTAGTGAGTTGGAATTGCCTTGTCGAGTAGTGTGGGGAATGGTTGGTGAGTTCAAGATGGTATTTGAGCTGGTATGTGAGGATACGACCCACCACATGAACCTATATGAAATTTCAAACTCTATAAGCTCTTCACCTACCATTTGTCATCACAAGAGGGCACAAAGTAATGTGATAAAAACTATAGTATAATTAAAAGATTTAAATTACAATAATAATACTATGGCGGACGAGTCACCTTAAAAACAATAGTGGATCCCACTATTGAACCCCCTTTTCTTTACACACACTCGATGAAGATTGGTGAATCAAACCAAACACATTAAAGTCCATTTTTTCCTCGGAAAACCTTGAATCATGTAAATAGGTTATGGAAATGAACCAAGGTCATGATTGACTTTGACTTAACAAAATATTGAAAATAAATTGATAGATTCTAATTAAGTAAATATAAAATGTATATATGCAATAAATTATATATTTGACCCAAACAAGTAAGCTAATAAATTTGAAACCTTAAGTGCAAGAGAGACAGTAAGATACTTAGCTGATTCACAATAAATCAAGATGCGTTGATATGGAGAAATAATGAATAAAATAAGTATATTTTCACAAACGAGACCAAACAATGATGAATTTTATGGAATTTTATGACTAGGGCACATATGCAGGCTCATGAGCACCTAGGGTGCTGCAAACCTCCTCTGGCACCTTTGACTACTCCGAACCTCGAAATCAGTTTCTTAAGGTTGAAATATTTTCAATGGATGTCACATTTAGTCTTCTATAATTTGTTTCTTGATCTTTAAATTTTCCTAAAACCTGTAAAGAGAAAGAGCACCTATAAAATCCCAAAACAAATCAAATCCTAAAAATAAAAATATGCAAATTAGGAGTCGAATGACCCGACGGTCACTCTTGAGTGAACTTATGATCTAGGAATTGCACTACATTTTAGAATCCATGTAGTTATGTGTGCACGCGTGTGTAAAATAGTGCACTAGGTGGCTCTTATGCAAGATACACTTGATAGCGAGCAATAACTAGATGTAGAAGATGTAAATAGATGTGTGCATGGAAAAATGAACTTCCCCTCCTATGAATTGTATATAGAATAATGAGGTCCCTTGTCCATTAAATGGATGCTTTAATGATCTTGTAATGCCTTTGGATACTGTTGGGTTTCAGATTTGCACTTGGAATGAAACCATGATCGGGACAAGTCCCTCCTCTTTAATGGGAGAGGTTCCCTTATTGAAAGCAGGGGAAAAACCTATGTAAAAACATAGTATTTCATTAAATGGTGGTTTCCGATATCTTGAAATGTGTTTAATGCCCGAAAAATTATCAATACATGAGGATAAAAGACTTGAAGAGAGGAGGGAGGAAGAAGAAGACAATACTTTCAGGGAAAAGAGATGGCAGAGAAAACCCTTATATGTATTGAGAAAAATGAGATATAGAGTAGAACCATTCACGTTTATAATGGCAAAATCCACAAACTCAAAGTTCCCGAGATTATATAAACTAGAACACAAAGTTTCTAAGCATGCAAGGATTAAATGATTCACATATCAGAGCAAGAAGGAACGGGAAAACAGAGGAAAAATGGGAAAAACCTTGTATTGATTTCTTTAGATTCAAAATTATAGTTTCAGAATATCAAAATTCCCCCTTACAATGGCTTTGAAAGCCTATGAAATAGCTCGCAAGAGATGGTTACAACATCCTCGAGAAAGCAAGAAACGGTTATAACTTCCTTGAGCTAGCAAGAAATGGTTACAAATCATTCCAATCATTTGTGCCCTTTCGAATTCTTGATTTGTAAAAAAACGTTAAATGACGAAAAAAAGGCTTTCCAATATATGACCGTTACAATATTTTTCCAGTTAAATATGGGCCATTCAATCTACTCTTATAAATTTAAATTTGGGCCATCCACTTGAGAGAGATCTAACTAAAATGTGCCTACGGATGCCTTTTACATTTTTTGCCTTTTGAAGTTGCTCCAAGATGACACGTGGAGAGTTCCTCCATTTCCTTTAGACTTATCCAATTTGGGTTTATTTTTTTCTTGACTTATGTTGACCCCTAGACACATGGAGAGCTAGCGCTCATTTGAGTTTCTACTTTGGAAACACCTCCTGAAATTATGTCGAGCTAACACGTGGCTCCTTCGCCGGTGCTGGACTTTTCAATGGCCAACTCTGTCTCTCCATTAACTCTAACCACGTGGTGAGCTAACACTCATTTGGAAACCGGCCTTTTTGTTTCACTTCTGAAATCGCACCATTGAGGCACGTGGAGGCTTCCACCGATCCACTCATACTTAGTCAATTTAAATAACCGACTCTGTCCCTTTTTAGACTTGGGACACATGGAGGACTAGAGTGAGTTTGAGGAATTCCCTAGCTTCAAATCTCGAAGTTGCGCCAATGAGGCACGTGGCACCATTCACTGAACCTTCCATACTTAGTTGATTTGGGATTATTCTGTCTTAATTTTGGACCTGGGGCACATGGAAAACCTACGCTTATTTGAAGACTATCCCTTGGGCCCTACCCTTTGAGTTGCACCATTTGGATGCATGGAGGCTTCCGCTATTGCTTGAAACATGGCCATACCACATCCAATCAGAGATGTCCACGTACTACCCATGGATGCTGGGGTAGAAATTAACACGAAAGATATGCCTGTGATTCCGATTGTGGGAAGAAATAAAAAGAAGGGGAAAATTTTACCCTTACGCTCGATTTTCAAACTGTTCTCCATGGAATGGAAAATTACAAAAATACTGGCTCGATGTGATCCAATACTCCAAGGTACCGACTCAAAATTTTGAAACTTGACTTCAAAAGAGGGGAATTTTGAGGGTGACAACAGCTGGCTCTTTCTGGGGATGACTTTGATAGAGGAACAAGGCAAGATCAAGAACCATAGAAAAACTTAGGGAAAGTAGACCAATGCCTTATCCATTGGGAAAATAGAGTCAAAGGAAAACCAATACAAGGCAACACACACAAGACAAGAAAAGAAACAAAACAAACCAAAAGGGAAGACCCAAAACAAAACACACCACACAACAAAGAACAAGAAAGGGAAACAAGCCAAAACCAAAAACCAAACACAATGTACAAAAGGACTTCCTAGCCACCTAGGACTTGAACAAATTTAGGTACTGCCCACTATAAGGAAGTGGGAGAGGAGATCCATCCATGTAATCTAGATAAAAAGAGTTCTCTCAGCAAAATGTCTAATTCTAAAAGGACCAAGCCAAAGAGAATCAAACTTACTATGGCTTCCTTGTGGCTCATGTCTTTTGTCCCAAAGCAACACAATGTCTCCCACTTGGAAAAATCTGGGTTTGGCTTTCTTGTCAAAAAATCCTTCACTTTCAACTGATGAGATGTTATCCTGTCAACCACTTGTAATCTGTCCTCATCAAGCTTCTGAAGGTACATGATCCTCTTGTCAAAGAGCTACTGAAACTTGAATCTTCAATGGTTTTCATCAGATGCAAGGCCGGTAATTCCATCGTGACTGACAATTGAGCTTCTACACCACACACTACTTGGAAAGGAGACATTCTAATTTCTCTCTTGGGTGTAATTCTATCAGCCCAAAGTGCATCATATAACTTCTTGTGCAAATTCCTCTTGAGAATCATTCACAAGATTTATAACTATGTTCACCAAGTTCTTGTTTGTTGATTCTACCTATCACGTTCCCTGGGGGTAGTAATCTAAAGAACGAGGAAGGGAAATCCCATACCCATAGAAGAATTCCATCATCTCGAAGAAGAAAAGCTGGAAGAATTGTTAGTCACAATTTTGTTTGGGGTCCCAAACCTAATCAATATGTTCTCCTTAATGAAGTTACAAACTACCTCGGAAGTAGTGCTCTTGACTGGGATGGCTTCCACCCATTTGGTGAAGTAATCTGTGGCACTCAACACATGGGTATTCCCAGACTTTGGAAGATGGATTGAGTATGCCAATGAAGTCTAAATTCCATTGTTGAAATGGCTCTTTAATCACTACAACTTGAGAGGCAAAGCAACCAACTTAGGACCCATTTTGATGCATCTCTAAACAAAGTGGGCCAAAATAACCAAAGCATGAAGTATTTTATGAGCTATTTAGAGGAGAAATGACCTCCACAAGCCTGGTCATGAAAAGCGAGAGAACAACTTCTTTGATGCTCATTGTCTACACATTTCAAAACCTTCCATCTGATGATGAACAAATCATTCTCCATAACACATATTAGAAAGTGATGTCTCTCTTCTCTTTGGCACTCTAGTGAGATGGACATTCTCCATAGATCAGAAAGTGAGCAATGTCAGCATACCATACATCTGTCAAGCTGAGGAACAAAACAACAGGAACATCAACTTCATCTTTAGAAAACTCCTTGGAAGCTCCCTCAACAATGAGTTCACACAGGCCCTTACCCTAAACCAAATTTTTTTGGCTTGATGTCAAGATCATACTCTTGCACCTTTTCTACCCAATTACCTCTCTTGGTTCCAAATTCTTGCTGAGTAAGAATGGATTTGATTGTTATATTAGACACTAGAACCACAAAATGAGAATGAAGGATGTAAACCCTAAAATGCTTGACAACTTTGAAAAATGAAAAAGCAAGTTTCTCCATCATGGTGTACTTCAGCCCATGATTTTTCAAGATATAATTCATGAATTCAATTAGGAGCTCATGATCTTCAGCATTCTTCTAGGTTAACACAATAACTAGGGTATTTTTAGTGGCATAACAATAGATAATGAAATATTTGCTAAAGTCAAGGCACGCCAAGATTGGAGTCTTTGTAATAGCCTGTTTAATGTCCTCAAATGATTTCTTCCCTTCAGAGGACCAACCAAAAGTTTGCTTCCCTTGCATCATGTGAGCAATACTCATAGTAAGTTTTACAAAATTGGGGATGAATCTTCTTAGGAAATTGATCTTACCAAAGAAAGAATGGGCACCTTTCTTACTTGATGGAAGAGGAATTTGTTGGATGGCTTGAACTCTCTCTAGATCGATCTTGATCCCTTCATTTGAAACAATGTGTCCCAACAACTTTCCTTATGTGACACAAAACACAATTTTCTTAGGGTTTAAAGAAATTCCATGCTCTCTACACTTCTACAATACTGTTTCAAGGTGTTGGAAGTGATTTTTTCTTGCCTTAGAAAACATTGTCAAGTCATCTAAATACAAACAATGCATTTCCCTTTCAAAATGCCAAAATCCAAGTCCATGGCCCTCTGGAAAGTAGCACCAACATTGATGAGACCAAATGGCATCCTCTTGTATGAAAATGTGCCCCAAGGATTTGTAAAGGCAATCTTATGTTGATCTGCAGTATTCACCTCTACTTGATTGTACCCTAAGAATCCATCTAACATAGATATCATCTTTGACCCTGTGATGGCTTGCAATACTTGGTCCATCATGGGGAGAGGGTAGTTATCTTTCAAAGAACCCTGATTTAGATTTCTAAAGTCCACACAGATCCGGATCTCACCATTCTTCTTCTTCTTGACAAGCACTATATTAGCAATCCACGTTGAATGGTGGATGGGGAAGATGATCTTAGCCTTCAAAAGCTTTTGTATTTCTTGGAAAATTGTATTAGCTATCTTTGGATTATATCTCCTTTGCTTCTTTTTGAAGGTTTTGATCACGAGCTTAAGAAGCATGAAATGTTGCATTTCTTTAGGGTGAAAATCCTTAAGATCATCATAAGAGTAAGCCAGAACATGAACATACCTCTTCAAAAAATTAACCACCTTCTTTTTCTCTTCCTAAGTGCAGCATTTTCCAATTTTGACCATTTTGGGATCATCAAGACCCCCAATATTCACTTTCTCTGTCTCAATAGATTGCTGGGATCCTTGAGGAACTTTAGACTTCATATACCTATCATGTTTATCAAAAAGATCCTCCAAACTCACCAACCCTTTAGGTATTTTGTTGTCTTTTAGTTTGATGCACCCATCTTGATCCATCTCTTCTTTGACATCCTCTTCATTTGATGACACACACTCTCTAGGAAAATTGTCACTTCCTTCAAAGTAAATCGATCAAATTTTTTTCTCCGAGCTCTAATAAAGAAAGAAAATGCTGGTCATCATTGAAAACTTGCCAATTATTTGCATTGTAAGGCACACTGGGTCTATGGATCATCTCAATGGTGAATTTCTCTTGAGGTAAATCAGGATGAGGAATCAACAATGACCCGAAAATGCTAGAGAGTTAGCCCTAGTGTTCCTTTCCCTTGGCACAACTTCAATGGAAAAAGCATCAAGAAATTCAATGGAATCCCATACCAAATTCCTATAGTGCTTCAACCTTATGTTCTTTACCTAATAAAGGTCTCTAACTTGTTTTACAATTATCCCTACATCTCCACGAGCAAGAAGTTTCTTCACTCCCATTTCCTTTGCCACACTCAAACCAAGAATGAGGGCCTCATACTTAGCAATATTATTGGTATCTTCAAATTGGAACTTGAAGGAGAAAGGATGAATCTTACCCCAAGAGAAATGAGCACTACACCAACTCCGTAACTAGTAAAGAGAAGCTTCCATCAAACTCTAAAGTCCACACAACATTAGGATCAAACAACATTCCCTTTGATAGACTTGTATCCTCTTGTGACATGATCATGTAGTTCCCATGCCTAATGTCTTCGTACAATATTTATGCTTTAGGATCATCTATCTTTTGCACAATATACTCTACTTGTTTCTCAGTAGCAGACTTCTTCATCTTCCCATTGATAGGATCAAGGCATGTGACCAATCCATTTGGATCTCACCTCCAACATCTTTGCAAAAGTTCCTACTTAGTAGCATGCCATCGGAAGGAGGAATATCAACAACCAAGATGGTAGTCAAGAACTTCTTCCTGGTAAAGAAAAAAATCTACTTGTGCATCCTTGATTCTCCCAACCAAAGGCACTTCTCTACTTTCCATGGAATAAAAAGAGCCATAAGTGTGGGTTAAGGTTAGACCCAAAGCATGAGCCAATTTTGTAGGCATTACATTATCAGATGCACCATAATCAATGACACAATTTCTAAGCTTATGGCCATCTATGAGGAGAGTCACATAGAAGGGCTTGATATTCTCATTGGGTGAAGTGATCGCAGCCACGAGGCTAGGTGAGGTTGAGAAGGAGTTGGCGTAAGGCCTTTAGAAGAAGGGGTTGGGGTTATATATTTAGAATTTACAAGGTTAACCATTTTGGCAAAGGCTTTAGGATGGATTTGATAGAAATTTGCCCTAGAAATTTGAATCTTAGTCTTTTTAAGATGGTATATAATGTCAAAAGATCCAGATGTGGATGGGGAATCACTACTAGGAGTAGGAGGAGATTTTGATCTACCAGCTTTATCATTTGTTGGACAAGAATTCTCGAAGTAGAAGTAGAGGTAGAAGGACTAGCATAGATTACCTTTTGGGCGGGAGTAGTTGGAATAGGAGCTCCTCTTCTTACAATCACTAAGATGGTGATGGGGTACTCTTTAGATATTTTTGTAGGTTGCACCACTTTTTCCTTTTGTTGGTCCGCTCTGGGACCATAACAAAATAGGAATCATTGTTCATCTTAATCACTACATCATCATAGTCGTCTTCATCATCCACACCTTCAGTGGTGAGGAAATGAACTTGAGAACCACCAGGCTCCTCCAATTCTTCATCAACTTCCTCTTCTTGTTCATCATAGAGCCCATTCTCTTCCTCATCATCAGGCTCAAGAACTTCACAAGTAGCATTGACAGAACACCGAGGGGTGGACCTTCAATGGCCAACTTGGTTTGAGAAGAGGGAAAGTGGTTCCTAGGCTGAAAGTTCTTCCTTGGAACATCTTGATATGGAGCATGTTGAGCCAATTGTTTCTTGATGGAAATGAGGTCATTAGCTAGCTTTTGCACCAACTAATCTACATTACCTCCAAGAGAAGAGGAAGAAGAAGATGCTTTGGATTTGAAAGACTCCCTTTTCAGCTTGCCAGACATGATCAAGTCATCTTCCACACTGACAACCAATCTCTGATCAACATCCAAAGTTGCAAGATTTTCTCTCCTTAGGGCATAGCTTACTTTTGGAAATTGAGCATTCAAGAAGAAACACTTCTGAATTTGATCAATAGGCCTAGTATTTTGTGGAATCTTGTTAATCAACTTGTTGAACTTGGCCACAAATTCTCTCATAGGCTCATGTGGCTCCTTCTTGATTTGAGAAATCTGAGCTAGAAAGCATGCACATCTTCAGCAGGTTTGAAACACTTGCTCAAACTGAGTTGTCATGGTAGTCCAATTGGTGATGGTCCCAATAGGAAGATGGTAAAACCAATATATAGCATTATCTTGCAAGGTCTCCACAAACATCCTAATAGAGACATCTTCATGCTCAACTCTAAGGACCCCACATACAACAATGAAGGCTACAATGTGTTCATTAGGGTGCACTTTTCCATCACCTCTAAATTTGGGAAAATTATTCCTATTACCCCTAGGAAACTCATGTAATGGTTGAGAAAGAGCTAGAGGCCCAACTCTTTGTCCCCAAGGTAGAGGTGCTCCCATCCTTGGAAAGATTTCTTGAAGTGGAACTGAGACACCAAAGAAGAACTAGGGCACGAAGATTAGGGCTAAGTTTTGCTTGAGGGACGCTGCTACTATAAGCTCTATCTTCAATAGGAGGTGTGTTTGTGGAACAAGATCTTCTATTTATTCCTGTTGGAGGAAGTTGAAAAACTTGTTGATCCGGGAGTTAAAATTGGGGATCTTCAATTCCAAGAGCCCTTCTACCATGAGTGTATCTTAGAGTCACCATATGAAAGACATGATCAAATTAGTTGTTCTTTTTAGAAATGAAATTTTTGAACAAATCCCAATAGAGTCTCTGAAAACTGTTGGGTTTCAGATTTGCACTTGGAATGAAACCACAGTCAAGGTATAGCAAGTCCCACCTCTTTAATGGGAGAGGTTCCATTATTGAAAGCAGGGGCAAAACCTATGTAAAAATCATAGTATTTCATTAAATGGTGGTTTCTGATATCTTGAAATGTGTTTAATGCCTGAAAAGTTATCAATACATGAATATAGAAGAATTGAAGAGAGGAGGGAGGAAAAAGAAGACAATACTTTTAGGGAAAAGAGATGGTAGAGAAAACCCTTATATGTATTGAGAAAAATGAGATATAGAGTAGAACCATTCACGTTTATAACGGGAAAAATCTGTAGACTCAAAGTTCTTGAGATTGTATAAACTAGAACACAAAGTTTCTAAGCATGCAAGGATTAAATGATTCACAAATCAGAGCAAGAAGGAATGAGAAAATAGAGGAAAAAGGGGAAAAACCTTGTATTGATTTCTTCAGATTCAAAGTTATAGTTTCAGAATCTTAAAATTCCCCCTTACAATGGCTTTGAAAGCCTATGAAATAACTCACAAGAGATGGTTACAACCTCCTCGAGCAATCAAGAAATGGTTACAACTTCCTCGAGCAAGTGAGAAACAGTTACAAATCATTCCAATCATTCGTGCCCTTTCAAATTATTGATTTGCAAAGAAACATTAAATGGAGGAAAAACTAGGCTTTCTAATATATGATCGTTACATTATTTTTCCAATTAAATATGGGCCATTCGATCTGATTTTATAACTTTAAATTTTGGCCATCCACGTGAGAGAGATCTAACTGAAACGGGCCTTTGGACACCTTTTGCATTTTTTTACCTTTTGAAGTTGCGTTAGGTCGACACGTGGAGAGTTCCACTAGTTGCTTTAGACTTAGCCAATTTGGGCTTATTTCCTACTTGACTTATGTTGACCCCTAGACACGTGGAGAGATGGTGCTCATTTGAGTTTCCACTTTGGAAATGCCTCTTGAAATTATGTCGAGCTGATGCGTGGCTCCTTCTACCGGTCCTAGAATTTTCAATGGCTAACTCTGTCTCTCCATTGACTCTGACCATGTGGTGATCTGGCACTCATTTGGAAAATGACCTTTTGGTTTCACTTCTGAAATCATTTGTTGAAGCACGCGGAGGATTCTACCGACCGCTCATACTCAGTCAATTTAAATAACTAGCTCTATCCCTTTTTGGACCTAGGACACATGGAGGATTGGTGTGAGTTTGAGGACTATCCCTAGCTTCAAATCTTAAAGTTCCATTGATGAGGCACATGGCACTATCCACTGAACCTTCCATACTTAGCCGATTTGGTCTTGTTCTCTCTTAATTTTAGACATGAGGCACGTGGAAAACTTGCGCTTGTTTGAAGACTATCCCTTGGGCCCTACCCTTAGAGTTATGCCTGTTTGGACACGTGGAGGCTTCCACCATTTCTTGAAACATGGCCATACCACATCCAATTAGAGATGTCCATGTACTACCTGTGGATGTTGGGGAAAAATTAATGGGAAGATACGCCTATGATTCCCATTGCGGAAGAAATAAAAAAGAAGGGGAAAAATCCACCATTACGCTTGACTTTTCAAACCTGTTCTCCATGGAATGGAAAACTACAAACAATACCAAGATCGACATGATCCAATAATCTAAGGTACCCACTCAAAATTTACGAAACTTGACTTCAAAAGAGGGGAATTTTGAGGGCAAAAACAGATACAACCTTAGATGATGATAGTAGATGCTTAGTGCTTGGTCCCTTATTATTGCCACATAGCTTTGTATTTATTTGATTCCTTTGCTTTATTTTCATAATTAACCACTAAAAGTATGACCACTAAGAAAATAAGATGCCCAATAAATAGAAAGAACCCAAAAGATACGAGCAAGATAAAAAGAGGTCGGGAGTGCTCATAAGGGATGGAGGTGCCTAAGCGTTGGAATCTTGGATAGGATAGGCTGGTGTGTAGACTCATAAATGATGGAGTGTCAAAAGTCGGACTAGGAAATAAGTTATGGGAGACCAGAAGAAAATAAAAGAAATAAAAGAGGTTAAAGACAGTGGTCAATTACTACTTTTCTTGCTTAGGAATCATATGAATGATGGTATGTGATCAAGACTATAAATGTACCCAAAGTGCATGACTTAGTGTCTAAATTTTCCCCAATTTATGTTATGGAGTGAATTCTTGATAACATAAAGTAGCTAATAGATGCATACATGATAACCATGTAGATCGATGATGGAGAAAACATGTCGAGGAGATAAGATAAAGCATGGAGTGATAAAAATGAAGCGTGGAAGCTAGAGAAGATGAAGTGAAAATGACCCTAGGGGTGAAAGTGTGATGTCATGTTGTACCAATTATCAATGTCACTTGATGCTTGATGATGTGAATTCTACTTCCCATAAGGAAAAACTTGCAAAAGAGAAAGAAAATGAGTAGTCACACATATGTATATGAAAAATCTGATCCAAACGAGTAAAAAGTGTGCAAAAATTATGTAAATATGTAAAAAAGAACATGTGCACCTGATCCGTGATGAGTGAAAGGAGTAGAAAGGATCTTGAAAATGCTGTAGAAGAACACATTTTTAGGTGATCTCATGCTAGTTGCGCCAAGTGCAAGTTTTTTGGGTAATCTCACGTTAGTTGTAGAAGAAGTGCGTAAGAAGTGATGGGAGAAATGTCTAGTGTTATTCTCCAACCTTTCAACTTTGCTTCTGAGATTTAAACACCACCGCAGATGGTGTGTGTAAATTTGATCCATTTCGATCTAGTTCAATATAACGTGAAAATGGAAAAGAGGAGAAAGCATGCACGTTGAGTGTTGAAGGACTATTCATGTCCTGTAAATTTATTGTATAAAATGCTGTGAAATTTTCCAATATGAGAAAAATGTGTAACTACCCCCTGGTCACAGGTGCCAGGTGAAGGGTCAAGGGTACTCAGGAACTACTTTATGTGTTAAGGTGCTAGTATTTGTTGTGTAGGGAGGACCCAAGTCAGATTATAGGTTGTTTTTGTGACTGAAAAGTGTGTTGTACTAGTACTAAATTGTGTTGTCCGTGACTATGAAATGATATATAGGGTTACTGATTCACCTAACGAAATCCCCCTCATTTACAGTGCATGCTACATCGCAAGGAAAACACAACCCAAAAGAGGACCAGGAATTGAGTTGAAACTGATGCCTTGTAAGCGGGAAGGGAAGTTTCTTGTAAGAAACGAAGGCACATGCAAACAAAGTGGCTGGAAACAAGTTTTAGTGCAAACAAGATAAACACACATATAAAAGAAAAGATGTCAGCTAACAAACAAGAAGACAATGCAGAACATGAAAACCAAGTTATAAACATGGGACATCACTATCGATGTCACAAGAAAATTGAGGCCAAAGTTTCCAAAAGCATACAAGGAATCAAATAAAAAGTAATAAATAGGAAAAATACCACAAAAATAAAATACAAAAACAAGCAATGACAAATAGTGATAAGAAAGATATCGAGATAACCATGGTAACAAAGAGTTCTCGCATGAAAAATTCTACATATGAAACACTGTTAACATGTTAGAAAGATAGAAAGTATGTCAAAATATGTATGATCCAATATGATGTAGTGTGATAATATAAATAGGAAGTAGTATAAGTCAAAAAAATAACACCTGTGATGTGTATGAAAGTGGATGCCCCAGAGCTTGCTGTGGGAATGGTAAGAGGTACATATCCAATAATACATAATACGTGTAATTATCGTGTAAAATATTTGATCACAACTAGATGAAAAGTGAACAAACATGTGTGTATGATAAAGATAATGACATACGAAATATCCATCTAACATAGTAAGAAAAGTGTAACATGCGAGTATAAGTAAGCAAGAACAATGTGTAACCAAGATATGTAGTATGATGTGAGTGTGAATGGAATGTAATGCATAGTGAGTTTGATACGATAAGAATTCCCCTTGATAGAGTGTGAATGAGTTTGCATGAGATGAGGTTCATTTATAAATTCCCCCTCAGCCAGTTGAGAATGAACCATAAAACAAGAGTGCATCATCGAGAAATGGGTTGAGTTGTGTTCTAGAAATATATGATCGAAAAAGCATATAACGTAGAGAGCCGAGTGAGTATGGTGAGGTTCATTTTATATTTATATCCTCAACAGGCGAGTATGAACCATGGAACTAGAGTGCATCATAAGGAAATGTGTTGTGATGAATGTTTAATAGAAATATGTGTTGTGAAACCATTAAATGTGAAATGTGAAATGTGTAGTGTGTATGATGTGAGGTTCATGAATTTAGTGAGCCCTCAATAGTCAAGTGTGAATCATAACACATGAATTTGTCATCGGGGAATGCTAATACAAGTGTATCAAGTAGTTTGTATTGATTCTTAGGAGATATTAGAAATTAAGAGTAGAGCATCAAGTGCATGGGATGATAGAGAAATTTGATATCAATGCAAGGGGGAGAATATTTGTGATGCCCCACAAGTGTGCTAATGATGGAGATCTATGTGGTGATCTTAGAGATGCCATGCCATTGTGGGATAGTGTTATCTATGTCAGGATAAGAGATATCCAAAAAAATGGTGAACAAAAGTGACATTAGGACTATTACATAGTGGAGGAGTTTGAAATGTGTTTTGACCATCAATATAAGGAGTAGTTTCTTTGAAAAAAGTGATTGGTTGGAGATTATGTGGGATTGATGATGCTACAAAATACTTGATAGGAGAAGAGGGTGGACTGAATTTGGGAGGCGGTTGCTTAGTTTGATTTGGTGGTGTCATAGATGATTTGAGAGGAGGAGGTGTTAGACTGATTTTGAGAGGTGGTTGATTAGTTTGAGTGGATTGCATAAGTAAAACTTGAGTGATAGAATAAGGAACATTAAGAATGATGGCGTGATGCTCATTAGACATAGGTGAATCAAATTTAGGAGCCCAGTGATATTTAATAATTGGAGATGGGCATGTATTAGAATGTTGTGCATCCAATGAGAGAAAACCGTAATGCTTAAGATGTTTGATTTATTTTCGTAAACCATAGCAATCATTGTCATTATGTCCATTGATCGATGATAAGTGCAAAATGGGAGACCTTTATATTTGATCGGTGATAAGAAGGATAACAATGAGTAGTTGGCAAACTAATTAATTGATGATTAAGGAGCTTAGTAAGAATATCATTTTTATTAGCATTGTGATCAAACATGATAGGATTCACTAATGAAAAGACATGAGGATCACTTAAATGAGCACACGTGGAAGACATAAAATAAGGATGAGAAAAAGAACTAACATGAACCTGAGAAGCTTCCTTAAGATGTTGGATTTCAGATTTAAGAGATGTAATCATGGATTCCATAGCCTAAATTTGTCTTGAAATAAAGAATGAAAAGATTGAATAGAATTATCAATTGATTGATTGACATTAGAACTAATAGAGTCATCAGAGAGATGATCGAAGATGGAATTGACTTGTGAAGGTGACATGTTGATAGGGAGATACATAGTGGCTAGGGTTTTGTGGAGAGCATCTTTACAAGGTGGGTGCATTTGAAGTAATAGAAGAAAAGATAATTGAGATACCTTATGAACCATGAGATAAGGAAAATTAGGATCCAAGAGTGTTTCGAATGAGACGGGTTTAGTAAATGATTTAACAAAATATTGAAAATAAATTGCTAAATTCTAATTAAGTAAAAATGCAAATGTAGATATGCAATAAAATACATATTTGACACAAGCAAGTAAGATAATAAATTTGAAACCCTAAGTGCAAGAGAGAGGGTAAGATACTTAGCTTATTTGCAATAAATCAATATGTGCTTTGAGATGGAAAACTAATGAAATAGAGAAACAAAGTCTCCCAAATGAGCCCATAAAAATGCAAAAATGTGGGGAATGTTGGGACTAGGGTGTATATGAAGGTTTAGTGGAACCTAGGTGCTGCTCTGACCTCCTCTTGGTGCCTTTTACTTCTACAAACCTCAAAAACTCGGTTTCACAAGGTTGTAATATTTTTATTGGATATATCCTTTAGTTTCTGTACTTTGCTACTTGATCATCAAATTTTCCTAAAACTTGCAAAGAGAAAGAGAACCTAAAAAACCCCAAAACACATCAAATCATAAAAATCAAAAAGATGTAAATGGGGATTTAGAGTGACCTTGTCGGTCATATGATTGAGTGAACTTATGATTTGGGTGATGTGCTACATTTCAGAATCCATGTAGTTTTGTGTTTTTATTTTTGTGTGTGTGTAGAATCATGAGTTAGGTGGCTCTTGTGAAAGATGCACTTGATAGAGAGAAATATATAGATGTAGAAGATGTTAATAGATGTGTGCATAATGAAATTCTCATCATATGTAGAAGAATCAGTCCCTTGTCCCTTTAATATATGCTAGATGCTACATGGATGATTTGATGCTCTTGTAATGCCTTTGGATACAACCTTAGGTGATGATAGTTGATGCTTAGTGCTTGGTCCCTTATTATTACCACATAGATTTGTATTTATATGATTCATTTGGTTAAAATTTGTAATTAACCACTAAAAGGCCGACCGCCAAGAAAATAAGATGACACAATAACTAGAAAGGACCCAAAATATGTAAGTAAGATACAAAGAGGTGGGGCACCTAGAGGGGGATAGGGGCAATTAGGCACTAGTTTCCTAGCTGAAACCTTTGGTGTCAGAATCATACAAAATGAAGTGTCAAAACTCGGACTAGGAAAGAAGGTGTGCAATACCAAGAAGGAAAATAGAAATAAATAAAAGAGGGTAAAGATAGTGGTCAATGAGTGTTTTTATCACTTAGGAATCATATGAATAGTTGTATGTGATTAGGATTAGAAAAATACTTAAAGTGTGTGATTTGGTGTCTACATACTTGTGCTTGCTTGTTGTGAAATTCAACCCAAACTTTGACCAATGACAACTTGAGCATATGGTGTCTATTTTATGCATTCCAATAGGCCTTAGAAAGATCTTGGAATTATCTTCCATAATATACTACTTTAGGCATATCTTGGGAAATTTTGATGCCAAAAAATTACCTCAATATTAAACTTCCCTAATAAGAAGTATTTTAGTCCCAAAAAGACAAATTACCCTTTGAAACTAATATGGAGGACAATTTGGAGGAAAAAACTCCCCAAATATCCCATGATCACTATTGAGTGGAATTTGAATATGAGAGATTTATGAAGACTACAAGAATGTGGAAAATGAATCCCATATGACCAAGTTATGGGTGGTAAAATTTTGGTTAAATCTTGGATGAGACATGGTCAACTGGAAAGTCACATTACGAAGTGGAAAAAGTGAGAATAAGACATAAGTGAAAAAATTGAGTTCATGTTTTGGACCTCGATTTTTAACACGTGATATCATCATCTTTGTCTCGATTAGAAAAAATATTACCAATGTGGTGGGTCTCGAGGCCACCACTTGGCTCTGCTACCTCAATGTCATAATGATAGAGAGTTATATCCATAACTCAAAATGAGCTACCTAACTAAGTCAAGACACAAGTTGGGTGAGTCATCGAGTGAATATATCACAAAAGTCGGTGAGTTCACATAGTGGTCGAGCCCAAGTAGATGGGTGATTCAAAAGCAATAGAGTGGGTTATGTTGCCAATGCCATGTAGTAAATGGATGAGTTAAGGTATATTAAGCCCAATGACACCCCTATATTGATGAATATGGGATAATCCACACAACAATGGATAAGGAAACTTAGTGACACATAAGAAGGATTGAACAAGATGGACAAGGAAGGCACGGGACAATTAAAAGGGACTAGCATGGCCAAAAAAGAGACATGTGACTTAGTGGATAACAAAGTGGATAGAGTTAATAGCATACAACTCGATGAGTTCGGAAGCGTGGCGGTTAAAAAAACATGACCTGGGGTGGGGAGTCAACCAAATGAACTCCACTTATCAAGTGAACCAATGTAACCAACTCGGAGAGTGAGTTAGTTGAGTTGTGAATTAGGTGATAAGCCCTATAAATAAGAAATTCGAGGCCCATCTAGGTTATAAAAGGCCTACCCCTCTTCCTCCATGAGACACAACAAACTTCTCTAGTTTTTAAGCTCCTTCATTTCAAGCAAGGCCAAGGCTTAGAGGAGTATGAAGGAGTTAGATGTAATTAGGCCTAGGAAATATAAAGGCCATTTGGAGAAAATAAATTAGTAATCCATATTATCATATTTTAATATTCATAATATGGAGGAGAAAAATAGAAAAATACTATATTCTATTATTATAGGCATTATTATATTATATGACCTATATTGTATTTATGATAGGTATATGAGGGAGAATATTATAAGTCCTATATTATTATAGGAAATATAGAGGGATAAGTCCTATATTGTTATAGGAACATGATGAATAATTCATATATTATTTTTTTATAGGAAATATGAAAGAAATAAGTCCTATTGGTTATAGGCACACTTTGTAATTATGGGAGTTCACCGTCGGTGAAAAGGCCAAATTAACACCTTATTGTGTTGTTATTGCACGGAGATGCTATAAAGCTGAGGGATGTGATGAAGCACCAGAGAAGCACTAGAGCTCGAGATCATTAATACGTTGGATATATCACTAGATCATTTGCTACTGAGAGGAGGTTCATTATCTCTATTGAGCTTGTTGGTGACACTTTGGATCAACTAACTCTATGTAGAGGTCCGTTTGTTGTATAACGAGTGAAAGGAGGTCATCGTCAACACCAGACATTATATCAGTCTCAACTTTGCATAGAGGATAATTTCTACCATATAATAGAGTAAAGGAAGATTCTTGTTGTCTTCCTCGATATTCAAATACTTAACATGTACAACGAAGGCATTGAGGTCATTTGGAAGGTTACTTGAAGCACCCTATAATTGAGGCATTGAGGTCTTATGGGAGGATACTTAACATCATACAATGGAGGTGCTGAGGTATTATGGAAGGAGACTTAACACCATGCAACAAAGGTGTTGAGGTCTTCATTATTACGGGAGTTATTATCAATAACTCACCGAAACTGTTGCGGAGTGCCTAGATTCTAACTTTGGAGCCATAGGGTATTTTACATTGGATATCGAATCTTCGGAATCATACACTTGTCATGAAGGAGGTTCTTGTTCTTATGGTATTAGGTTTATTATAGCTTCAATTGTGATTTTGTACTAGAGTTATAATTTAGAAGTGAATAATAAATCGGTTCAATTTATGAACCTGAAGACGTAGGCATTCTGCCGAACTTCGTTATCAACCCTTTTGTAGTGTGGTTCTAATTATTGCATTGCATTTGATTAAAGTTGATTATAATGGGGTAAATTTGGTAAACTCATTAATTTATTATAAGGTTATGTGATCAAGGAAATTGTTTTTATCTAGTTTATGAATCAAGTTTGGTATCAGAGAAGGTATTGCACATGTAATCTTGCTTATCCCCGAGAAAGTTCATATGGAGAACTAGTTTATAATTTGTGGTATTAGTGAGATGGAGATGTACCAATTCACACTATAGCCTAGAAAAGGATTCTCAATTGAGGAAACGTCTACATCTTGTGGAAGTAAAAGAAAGAGCTACAAGATAGGTTTGAGTCTCTAACAGAATTTGGGTATTATTTTGTCTTGATATACTAGAATTTTTAAGACCATTGTGCAACGGAATTTTTTTGTTGTAGTATATAATTTTTCTTGTTTCCTAAGTTATATAGGAAAAACAAGAAACCAATGTCATACTTTGCAGAGAGATTGATCATGTAGAGAAGATGACAGGGGACCAGAGCCACCAAGTAAGTAGGCACTATGTGACAGGTTTATCATGCTTAGTGTTTGCTTTTAACATTGGTAATAAAATCTCTATATGAAGTCCTCAAAGACTAGATAGAGATTAGTCATACCGATTAGGCATCAAAGTGGCATAATAGAAGGTAGTGAGCCCACATTATATGGGTCCTAGAGATCGAACCGATTGCCATATTACGAGAAGGAGTAGTTTGGTGACCATAGTATCAATTTGTAGAAATATTGTCATAGAAAATGACATGGTTCATGATCTAGGAGTGGAAAATAGTATCTTTTTGAGATAAAATACTCCTTAGTTTGGAGGTGTGATCCAAAGGAAAATTTAGACACTTTTTTTTTCACTAAATATATCGGGATCACTACCATGTGAAAGTTGACTCGAGAGCTTTCGGATGACTACAAGAACATAGAAAATGGAGCCCGCACAACCAATTTGGTTGGTAAAACTTTGGTCAACTCTTGGATGAGACATGGTCAACTGGCGAGTCACATTACGATGTGGAAAAAGTGAGAATCGGGCATAAGTGAAAAAATTGATTCAAATTTTGGACCTCCGGTATTTGATTTGATATTGTCGCTTGATATTGCCAACTTGGTGGGTCCTCAGGCCACCATGTGGCTTGCCCCCAAAATGTCACAAGGATGGCGAGTTGAACCAAGCTGACAAAGGCGAGATACATCCACAACTTGGTGAGATGATTAATCGAGCCAAGGCATGAGTTGGACGAGTCATTGGGCGAGTTGATCCCACAAGTTGGTGAGTTCACATAGAGTCAAGCCCAAGTAGATGAGTGAGTCAAAAGAAATGAAGTGGGCTATGTTTCCAATGCCACATGGTAAATGGATGAGCTAAGCTATATTAAGCCCAACAACACCCCTAGCCTCGATGAATATGGGATAATCCACACAAAGGTGGATAAGGAAACTAAGTGACATGCAAGTGGGATTGAATGACGTGAACATGACATGCACACGATGAATAAAAGAGACCAGATCAGCCATGGAGGAGTGGACATGCAGATCGGTGGGAAAAAAAGTGGATAGAGTCAACAATGGAAAAATCGAAGAGCTCAACAACGTGGTGGTTAAAACAAACACGATGGGGGGGGGAGTCAACCTCGTGACCTCCCTTATCAAGTGGACCTACTCAACCAACTCGGCTAGTGAGTTGCTTTATAAATAATAAATTCGGGGCCCACCTAGGCTATAAAAGGCCTACCCCTCTCCCTCCACAAACACAAAAAGCTTCTCCAATTTTTAAGCTCATACATTTCAAGAAAGGTCGAGGCTTAGAGAAGGGGTATGAAGGACTTAGAAGAAATTAGGCCTAGAAAATATGAAGGCCATTTAGAGAAAATATTAGTAAGCCCTATTATCAAAATCTAATAGTCATAATATGGAGGAGAAAAATATATAAGTCCTATATTGTATTATTATAGGCATTATTTTATTATATGACCTATATTGTATTATTATAGGAAAATGAGGGAGATTATTATAATTCCTATATTATTATAGAAATTATGGAGAGATAAGTCCTATATTGTTATAGGCACATGATGAATAACTCTATATTATTTTTTATAGGTGAGATGAAAGAAATAATTCCTATTGTTATAGGCACACCTTTGTAATTACGGGAGTTATTATTTGTTAGCTCACCATCATTGCAAAGGAAAAATTGATGCCTTATTATCATCTTTGGATCATGGAACTTTGTGAATCTAATGGATGTGATGAAGCACCAGAGAAGAACTAGAGCTTAGATCCTTAGTATGTTATACATATTGCTAAATCATTTGTTGAGGAGGAGGGTCATTATCTCTATTGAGCTCGTTGGCGAAATTGGATCAAATTAACTCTGCAAAGAGGTTTGTTTGTTGTGTAAGAGGAAAGGAGGTCATCTTCAACACTAGACATTAAGAGGCGAGTTAAGATCCTTGTTGTTAGCTGATATTTAGAGTGTCAATAGAAGCATTGAGGTCATCCGGAGCGAGAGGACCAATGGAGCGTTGAGGTCTTATGGGTGGAGACCAACACCGTGCACTTGAGGCATTCTTCTTGAAGGATTAGTCAACAAAGGTATTGAGGTATTCATTATCGTGGGAGTTATTATTAATAACTCACCAAAACTATTAAAGTGTATGGATTCCAAATTTGGATCCATAGTGTATTTCGCGTTGAAGAGTAAACTTGTTGTAAGGTTCTTGTTCTTTTGGTATCGGGTTTATTATAACTTCAATTATGTTTTTATTAGATATTTAGAAGTGGATAATAAAGATTTCTAAACTTGGACCGTAGGAATTTTGCGAACTCTGTTATTAAACCTATTTCATTGTGGTTATAATTATGTATTGGATTTGATTAAAGTTTATTATAATGGGGTAAATTTAGAAAAATCTAATTTCCTATAATACCGTGGAGGAATTTTTTTGGCGGGTCTGATTATGGGTAAAAGATCCTTATCATCACACCAAAGTACATAAAAATATTATATCATAGTGGTTATGGTTTCCAAATATTGAAATGCCAAAAATATCACATAAAATGGATTAGTGTAAATCAAAATTCCTTCCAAAAGGACGACTTGAACCCATGCGAATTGGCTAATATTTAAACTACACAAGTATATAATTATAAAATGAATATTCAAATATTGGTGGTGTCCTCTAACCCTGCAAAACTACCAATATACTAAAATATCACTAAAATGAATCAATATGAAATGATGACTCAAATGCCAAATAATGGCTAATGTCCATTGATCATGTGAAACTACAAATCTGTAATTAGTGTATGAAATTGATCACAAATGCCAAACATAGGAAATATCTACTAACCCCTTTGAAATTGTTAATTGACACGATAATGGAAGGTTAAAATATCATTCAAATATCATGGAAATGATTAAGAAATCAAAGCGCATAATTCCTATTAGTTATGAATCCTTCAATTATGGAAATTATTTTCCTCACAAATGCCACATCCCAAATTGGTAAAACTATAAATACATGTAAATTATCACCTAGTGCAACTTTGCGAGACCAATTTTTAGTAAAATAAAAATATAGTTACCATATCTAATAATTCTAAAAAAGATTTAAAATATGTGCAACATTACATTATGTGTACAATTGATAATAAATTGGTTCTAATTTCTAAATAAAATATGTGAATTACGTTTTACCAAACTTTATTATTAAAACTACAAATGGTGCCTAATAGGGTCTTATAAGCATCCAAACATTTGCACATAAAGAAAAAAAAATACATTGAAAATGCAAATAAAAAAATTAGGCATTTAAATATGCCTACCGAAGTTTATTAAAAATAAAATATGTTAACCATAAACGTGAGAAGATATTCAAAGTATGATAAATATAACTCATTCCTATAAGATGACTCCCAAACATTCAAAGATGAGAATTAATATGGGAATTTTTTTGACATTTACAAAATTCCACAAAATTGCTTTGAAAAGATTACCTATTTAACAATCACACTATGAAAGCATGAAAGTAACAGTTTTTACCAATCAACATAATTGTATTTTCATTTTTAGGTGGTTTAATTTCCTAGTGAATACTTGGCATTATGGGTTAGATAAAAATATTCGGTTTTAAAAATTTCTTGCTAACTTTCCAAATACTAACATAAACCTCATGAACTTTCCTATTATGGGTGCAATATATTTTGTCCTTTTTTAGAAAACTTACCCAAAATACCATTCTTAGAAAGAGGAAGTGGTATTTCAAAATCTTACCTAAAAATATTTCCTTTTCAAAACTTAGTTATGCGAAATGGCTAGAAAATTTAAAAAAATTGCATGGATAAATGTACCACAAATTCTATGTATCTAATCCATAATCAAAAGGAACATGGGAATATTTACGTTGTTCGTAATCAATGTTATTAAATTTTACCCATTACTATTTTTCACCTTTCGTGGGTTGTGGTGGAGGTTTCTCCCTTGTAGTCTCAACTGTCCTAGAGCATTCACCCATTTTATTTTGACCACAAAAATGAATCCCAAACCTACATGGTGATGCCTATTTTCTACCTAAATGGGGTTAACAATACCGTGTCCTTCCTTTCCATGAGTTTTCCCATTAAATCCCATATTAAAAAATAACTTTGAACGAATCCCTTTAGTGTGTTGTTTAAATTTACAAAAATCATTTTCAACTGATTTGAAATGGGAGGAATTATTAACAACTGGTGATATCGTACATTTTCAGTCACTACATGCCTTGTGGGAGATGAAGTTCTTGATTACAAAATGGACTAATTTTCCACTTTGTTCACCATTTTAACCTTGTCAAGAGATCATCCTTGGATTTCAATTCAATTTTTAATTTTCCACATTCATTTTCCAAGGAATAATACATCGATATCGGGATACCATTGTATTCCTAGATTTGGAGGTTTTATGACTCAATCTCATCGATATTTTCCTATTTTAAAAACTTTCCCATAGTGCACCTATACCCGTCCAATCAAAACATAACCAAGTGCAAAATATGAAGCAATAAACTATCAATCAACCAAATCTAATACAAAAATATAAGATACGTAAAGCTGTAGTAGACCCCCTACTAATCAATAGTTTAAAATCAGATTCTCAAATTATGATGTATAAATGGTGTGAGTGAATAAAACTTGCTAAATACCATTCACGAAAAATTTCAAAACTTGATTGTAATATGATAAAAAATGAGATACAAACTAATTTAGAATGATAAAATTCATACTTCTTGATTTAATCTAAATTGAATTAAATATTATTTTCAAATTAACTATTGTAATATATGATATTCAATTAATTAATTATACTAAGACACAAGAAATAAGAATTTAACATTGTACAACCTTAAGTAAGAGGGAGAGAGTGAGTGACTTAGCTGATTTATGAGTGATTAGGAAGTGGTATGGGTGAGGTACTATTGGGATAGGTGAGAGCGGTGTTTTCAAGTTTCTCTAGAGAAACTAGGAAAAAAAATGGGTAGGATAAAAGCGCTTATGGGAGGACGAGCTCCTTGGCATTAGTGGTGATCTAGGTGCTAGTATCCAATAAGGTTCTCAAGTTCTATCCTCTTCAGTGTAAAATAAACTTTTTTAACTCCCTTTTCTCACTTTGGTTTTTATGTAAAGTCTTTGATTGTACCCATAACCTACAAAGAGATATATCTAGCTGCACATACCCACAAACCACATCAAACCTAAAAAATAAGATGCATAATGTGGATTCAGAATGACCTCGAAAGTCACCCAAAGAGTGAACTAAGTACCGATCACTGCACTAAATATTAGACTTCATGCAGTTCTATATGAATGTGAGTGTAATGATGCCCTAGGATGCCATTGTGAAAGTTGTACAATGATAGTGGGATAGATATAAAATGTAAAAAAATGTGTAAAATGTATGTGATGCAATAAATTGAACTTCCACCTCCGATGTGTGTATGCAGAGTGATGTAACCATTGTCCCTTGTATGAGTGTGCTAGATGAGTTCCTTTGAAGTGATCTTGTGTTTTTGAATGTAATGTTAGGTGATGATAGGTAATGATTAGTGCTTGTCCCCTTATTTTAGAGATATAAATATGTATATATATGATTGCCTTGTTTGAATTTCGTAGTTGAAAACTAAAAGGCTGACCCAAAGTTCTAAAAAATGACCAAAAGTAAAAGAGACCCAAAATATTAAAAGGAAGGAAAAGAGGGCGGGAGCACCCAGAAGGGACAAAATGCCTAGGTTCTTCTATCCTAATTAGACGTTAGTTTCCAAGGCCATAAACGATAAATAAGCAAAATACCGATAGGTTGTAAGGTGTGTAAGGTCAATAAAAGTATAAGAGACAAAACCAAAAGGTCCAAAAGATGCTATCAACCACTAGTTTTCTTTCTTAGGAATTATGTATATATTAGTGTGATCTAGGACCTAGAAATGTACCCAAGTGCATAGATTTTTTTAATACACTTCTCGGTTCCACTAAAAAAATGACCAAAATTATCTCTTTTGAATTTCCCATAAAAAGTTAACAATTATAATAATCTCAAATATGATTAAATTATGCAAGTGAATGTTTATAAAATGAAACAAAAATTATTATATGTGAATGCAAACTCACTCAAATTCATAATTTACTCCAAAACATCCAATTTCTTCTTATCCTAGTTTTCCATAGAATGAGATAAGTGTTTAATACCATTAATTCACTTAATAATGAATTAGAAAAATTATTATATGAATAATAATGTGTAAATAAAGAGAAAAAAAGACACCAAGTTATTTACTGAGCTCACCAATGGGATAAGTATTTAGGATTGCTTTTATGCAATCGATCCATTAAAAAGAAATTTTTAAGTATAATTAAAAACTTAAAATTCAATTATGAATCAAAATAGCTGCAAAAATATGCCAATAAACCTCTTGAAGACTTTCATTAAACTCAACAATGTCTTCCCAACTTCTCGTAGCAAGTGTATGATTAGTTTCCTAGCATTCTACTTGAAAATATCACTTTAAATTCTTAAAAAGAAATCAAATAAACACCAAAACGTGAAACTAAATATATCGTATGAAGCATATATGAATTATGGAAAAATATCCAGTTCACTATGAGTTTTGAAAACATCATTATGATGTCCTAAATTTCCATTCTTTCTGATTTCTTGTTATAAAATAATGCATAGTAAAAATATGTCTCATAATAAAACCAAAGTACCCTATTTATACAAATGAAAAGTTGTATGACACATTGGCTAGGGGAGAGGACCCCATAATTGTGCAGGTACCAATAATTGTACATTGATTTTCACTATTGGTTGTTGAAAAAATGACTAATAGTTGTTCACTATTTGATTAATGACACTTTTTAAGAGCCAATGACAATGTGACACATAGGGCGCTCGGTCATTGGTACCTCTTTCAAATGCTTTATATTATTTTTTTCATTTTAAATCAATTCAAAAACTACTTTTCCCTCCAAATAAACATGCGAAATGAAAATGCTGATGTGGCATGATGATACGCTATACGATGATATAATTTTTTTATGTTGACGAGACCCCTACATATATCTACGTGCCCCTAAAGTTAGGGTGCACGGTTATGGGGTCCTCTCCCTAGGATTATTTTTAGCAAACGAAATGATATTTAATAACCTTTTGCGGGTTTTATCAATATTTTTAAATGTAAATCTGATTCTGAAAATTGTAGTTAATAAATAAAAACCAACAACTTACACTAGTTCAAAATTATGCCAAAAATGCCATGAAACACACTCAAACAACTCGCCAATATTTTTATATGCTTTTTATGATTTTTAGAAGCCAATATCATCAACCATAAACTGAAAATACACTACTGAAAATTAAATAAACTTCTGAAAATTGCAGCCATGAAATAATGATGAAATATATGTGTAGAGAACTCCAAAAATTATGAAACTCGAGATTATGGCCTTTAAAAATATATCAAATAGGAATAACAAACCAGATTTATCAAATTCTATGCCAATGTTTACAATCCCTACTCTAAGTAGGTCGCTCTACTCTAGAAAAATAGATTCACTACTAGAAATGCCAAATATGTCTTCAAATCAGCTTCCTCCTTTAATGCCACAAGATGTTGAAGGGTGTCCATCCTCCAACTAATCCAATGAAGTGTTTTTGTCCCTCACAAGGCCTCACATGAGGGTTTTTGTCCCCAAGTGGATGACTTAAGAGCAACAAGCCCTTTACGCCAAGTTAGATGTAAATGAGTCCCTCTTCTCCTTTTATGTATTCCCTTTAGTGTCAAAAATAATTTAGAAAGGTCAACCTCTTAATGAACCATTATAATCTTTCATTAAGCCTTATTAAAGGTGTTAAACCCACCCACACGCATTAAGAGGAAAAAATCTAAAAGATATTATAAAATATTAGAAGAATAATGCAAATAAAAGCTTAAAATTCTTCTCTGTCTTCTTCACTTCCTTGCCATGGAGAAGGAATGGTGAGAAGACAAATTAATAGCTCTCAAATGGGAAAAAGGGACATTACAGTCCTCCTTCCCAAAATTTCTTGTCCTCAAGCAATTGCAAGAACCTGGATCCCAAATGATTCTTAACTGCTTCTTCTTTGACATTCCTGCACATGAAGCAAACATATTAGAAACAAGATGTGTCTCCCTCTTCATCCACTTGTGCCTTTTGGAAATGATGGCCAATCCCATTTCTTTGCTTGAAAAATCTCAACCATGCATTGAATCTCCAAATATACCAACATGCTACCCCAAACTCTATCAAGTCAAGCATTTTCCACTCAAAAATTAGAATCCTCAAATATGAAAATAACTCATCACAACACGATTTCTTTCCTTCTTCCAACGGAAATCCTCCTTCCTCATTTTCCCATGATAGAATGCTCTCAAAAAATGAAAACATATTGTTGTTCATGACTGGAAATGGCAGCCCCAAATCTGATTTTTGCAAACTCAGCCCAATAGCCATAACATAACAACTACCAAACTGAAATTTCATAGGAAAAACCAAATTTGTGAATACTAAAAATTGTCTTACATGGGCTGGAAAATGAAGATCAACAAGCTCATGATTGAAATTAGTGAACACAACATTCTTGCACTCCTTTCCCCCAAAAATAAATACTTGGAATACCAAAATAAGTATTCCGGGCTGCATGCTTACCGCTGTCCATAATTCCCACAATTTGTCCAACACATGACTGAAAATGTGCATCCTATCATCCAATGAAGTGACAACAAATGGACATCCATCAAGGGTGATTAGAAGAGTTTTGAAAATCTGAAAATTACCATCTCTAATGGCTGCCCTGAACATGCTTATTCCACCCTCAATGCAAAGTGGAATATTTTCCCAAACTTCTCCAATGATTGGTTGGGTCTTTGGAACCCAAATCATGACCCCAAGCAACCAAACAATATGCATTTGAGACACTCCTATATCATGCAAATGGGCTGCCCTATGATACTCTGAAATGCACACCATACTATTTTCCATTCTTCCACAATAATCACACAAATGAGGAAGCAACAAACAAGTGTGTCTCAAAATTAATGAACCAGAAAGATTACCTTGTTGTAGAAGATCTTTTAGTTGCCTCAAGTGGGGTGTTTGGAACACCCAAAGTTGATTTCCAGGATGCCCATCAACTGCTGCACCCAACCTCCTTGAATTGCTCAATCTAGGCCTGAAAATATGCATATCACTCCCAATTGAAGTGACCATAACTGAAAGTACTTCAATGGTGACCCATAATGCCTTGAAATTCTGAAAATGAACCTTCATTATGGCTTCCTTCTTGTGCCAATCAGCAAGTATGATGAAATAAGATCTGAAAATAATGTTCTCCATACTTATGTTACAAATCATATCCCTCTTCCTTATCACCTTGTACTTCTCATCACTCATTTTTCCTTTGTCTATGAGGCTTATCTTCATACTTTGATAGTTTAGAGGATTTATCCCAATGAATTCCACCATTGAACTCCAAATATGATGTCAAACTCAGCCATATTAATCACAAAAAAATCAGCACATACCTCATATGATCTCATGGTGATGTGGAGTTGAGAACACCTTTTTGTACATTGCATAGAGTACCCATCCGCTATCCTAACAATGAAGCCTTTGAAGTCCTCAACCATCAATTTCAGATTTGAAACCAAGCATGCATTTATGAAATTATGAGTAGCCCCTCCATCAAACAAAATTGTGACCATGTGCCCATGTAGATCACCTTCAATAATAAAAGAGTTGTAACTTGGTGCTCCTACTAAAGTAGCAAGAGTGCTAGTTACCTCTTCTGGATCTTTTCCCAATATGCCATCATGCCTAATTTCATCCTCATTGCTATCATCATCATCACAATCTGAAAATACTTCAATGTAATGAACCTTATCTTTACCCAAGCAATGATGTCCTTTGCAAAAAATAACACTCCTTACCTCTTTACCCCATGAAGTATGATGTGCACAAAGGTGTTCAATCATTAGTGACAAAAGAGGACATATCATATATGAAACATGAGTATTCCTAGCCATCCACTCATGGTAAAAAATAAAAAAATGATACATAGGTAAAAATTAAATACCTCCATGCCAAGGGCTGCCCATAACACTCGAAATTTTAAGTTTAAATCAACATGCAAAAAATATTTCAAAAACACCTTACCTTCATGATATTTTTGTTTTAGGGTTCTTACCTTCACTATATCTTTGCATGATGCCCTATTGTCAATTCCCCATGTCATTGTACTTTCATAAGGCTGATATCTCCCTTAAATGACATTATTTTTACTCTTTGTTATGTAGAGATCAACAACTCCATTTTTTGTGATCCTCGGACCTTCATGGAGAAATTATCTCTCTCTCTCTCTCCTAGCCCTCATCAATTTGGGCGAGTTATATCTAATGCATTCATCATTGTGATCCAGAAATTCCTTTATAGGCACATACATAGCAGCTGATATAGGAATCAAGTGTAAAAAGGAATTTGTTACCTCCATAAACATACCATAGTCCTTGGAAGGAGGAAAGCTTCCCCCCAATCCACCCTTTGGATCACCCGGATCCCATTCCTTCATGTGCATGCCACTATGAACTTGCAAACTTAGCATTTCCTTTAGTATCCTCATATCATTACTCAAGACATGTCCCAATAAAAGCAAAGATGGAGACAATAATTCGGAAGTGTACATACCAATCCATGGGCTACCCACCCATTGAAGCCACTTATCTTCAACAATTGGAGATACCTTTTCCATGCAATCATCTGTACTTTGTACAAACATGTGTGTACCATCCTCATGTCTTGTGATTGAGTCACTAACATCATTATTTTCATCCTTATGAAAATCTGAATTTTCTTCAACACATTGCCCCATACAATCATTAGAAACCAAAGGAATATCAATAAATATCAATGAACTATTACCTTGGGACTCATCCTTGAAAGCTTGCATATCAAACCTTCCTATGATATTTTCACTATAATCATCCAAGAAGCAAACCACATATTATCCTTGGGTATCTATCACATGGCACCACCAATCCCTTGCTATCCCTTCCAAATGATAAGGGATGATTTCTAGTGCATCCTCCACATACATAGGGTTTGACTGCAAGCATGTTTCCAATTCTAACAACCACGATCTTACTGAAATTTTGTTGGTGCCATCACAATTAGAGATCTTACCTTTCCGTGCCATTAGTTCTTCAACTAGAAACCATAGTCCTTTTGAAGATCTCGTGTTATGATACCACTGTAATAACCCTTTTGAGGGTTTTATCAATATTTTAAAATGCAAATCTGAATCTGAAAATTGCAGCAGTTAATAGATAAAAACCAACAACTTATACTAGCTCAAAATGATGCCAAAAATACCATGAAACACACCCAAACAACTCACCAATATTTTTATATGCTTTTAGAAACCAATATCATCAACCATAAACTGAAAATACACTACTGAAAATTAAATAAACTTCTGGAAATTGCAGCCACGAAATAATTATGAAATATATGTATAGAGACCTCCAAAAATTATGAAACTCAAGATTCCGGCCTTTAAAAATATAGCAAATAGGAATACCAAACCAGATTTATCAAATTCTTTGCCAATGTTTCCAAACCCTACTCTAAGTAGGTCACTCCACCCTAGAAAAATAGATTCACTGCTGGAAATGCCAAATATGTCTTCAAATCAGCTTCCTCCTTTAATGCCACAAGATGTTGAAGGGTTTCCATCCTCCAACTAAGCCAAATGAAGGGTTTTCGTCCCTCACAAGGCCTCACATGAGGGTTTTCATCCCCAAGTGGATGACTTAAGAGCAACAAGCCCTTTATGCCAAGTATGGAGTAAATTCACTAAGCTAGATGCAAATGAAGTCCCTCTTCTCCTTTTATGTCTTCCCTTTGGTGCCAAAATTCATTTATAAAGGCCAACCTCTTAATGAACCATTATAATATTTCATTAATACTTATTAAAAGCATTAAACCCAAATGGCCTCATTAAGAGGGGGAAACTCTACAAGATGTTATAAAATATTAGAAGAATAATGAAAATAGAAGCTTAAAATTCTTCTCTGTCTTCTTCACTTCCTTGCCATGGAGAAGGAGTGTCAAGAAGAAAAATTAGTAGCTCTCGAGATAGGAAAAAGGTACATTACACAGTAGGGTTTGAATCCCCTCAAGACCTCCTCTAAAGCATTGTTTTTTGTGTGAGTAAGTTAAAATCCCACATGAATTGAATTAGAGATATCTTAAAACTTTGTATAGGATTCAATTTCCCATGTATCACGTGGTTGTGGCAACCTCCAAGGTAAAAAAATGCGCCGTGAAGATATGCATGAGCCTTGGTAATTTAGATTTTCCCCAAGGAGTTGTGTGGGGAATGGTTGATGAGTTTGAGTTGGTCATTGAGCTGGTAGGTGAGGATAAGAACTAAGTTGGAAATGAGTTCATGAGTGGTTGTCTTCTCTATTGTACTCAATGTTAAAAGTTGAGAAATTGAGAAAATCTACGTTTTGGGTCATTTTGTGTGTTTTTGGGCTGTCGGACATTTTGTCCCGCGTGTCCCAAGTTCAAATGGGCGCTCTGTTCCTCGATCGGCCGGTTTCCCCGAAGTTGTTTCATTATCGGGCCCGTCGAAATTTCTTGTCCCAAGTTCAATTTGACAAGTTGTTCCATTTTCAGCCGAATCGCCCGAACCGTGTACTTCGCGCTTTCACGTCCCAAATGTCCCAAGTTCGCTGGACCTGCTATCACATTTTCGCCGGATCAATGCGGCCGAAGTCGCGTGTTTCGCGCACTTTTGTCCCGTATGTCCCAAAAGGCATTTATGTGTCTTTTCCTTGCTTCGCTTGAATCGGCCGGGAGAGCCACGTGAGCTAAGCGCGATTCGCGTCTCACATGTCCCAAATGAACCAAGTGCCATTTGTGCTTATTTTTCCGCTCTACCCGAATATCTTGCTTATTCAAATTGGTAGGTATGTATTAAATGTGCATTCATTATCTTTCTCTCTCTAATCGGCTATATAACAAGCATACCCCCTATGCATTATTCACATTGCTTCCATGCTATCCTTTGCTCGAACCTTGCAATCTAAAATCCTACGCGTGTATCCCTTCCCTCTCGTAATTCCTTCCCGAGTCTAGTTTGCGGCTCTGCGCCTCCGAATTACTATCAATATGAAGATCAAGTTTCAGGACGGGAACAAATCTCGCCACTAGAGTCTGCGTTCCCAATATTAGGGATAGTGAAGCTCGTCATCTTGACTTTGGTGATTTTTGGGCAAGGATGGCAGATGTAAACCCTACACCAATGGCGCAGATGATTCACGATAGTGGATTGGCTTTCGCTGGAGGTTCCCAATCTCGGTGCAATGTGCTTGATACAAGTGCTTTCATGCGGAGCTCACTTGACCACGATTCGAGTGAATTGACCAACGTACACGGGAACTCATCACCAAACCTGACGGCGCCCGCTTCGCCATTGAAGATTCGCTGTTTGAGAATTCCAGAAATGGATAATGCCATAGTTGTTTCCCAGAATCAAGCACAGGCCCTGTTCAATCAAGACAGTGACAAATACAAGGTGCGGGTGGTGAAGTCTTGGCTAAAGAACCCTAAGAAGGGAGCATCTCTGTCTATCCAAGACTCTTTTCCGGGATGATTTCAATGAAGAATTGTCGATTTTATAATCCTACCTTGGTTTGGGTTATGGGCTTACCCTCTACTAATGAGTTCCATTTCTGGATGTGCCCGCTCATCAAAGCATGGTGTGCGAGGAACTCAAAATATCAACCGGTGGAAATCATCGCATGAACTTGGCGGAGCAAGCCTGTCTAATGTACAAGTAAAGCGAACGAAGTTCTACATGACTTCGTACTGATGTATACTCGGCGGCATCAAGGCAATGGTTTGGTTTTCTTACATTGATGCCCACAAGGATGATCCGTATATGCCTACTGCGCCGCAGATTCACCCTAGAGACCAAAGAATCACAATTTCAGAAGGGTAAATGATGCTTTACCATGTCAATGCGTGGTCAGGGCTTCTTGAGGGTGACACTGCTAGAAGGTTTTGATGAAGCCATGAACGATATCGCACTATGGTGCCTATTTTATCCAATTCAGAAAATTCTCCTATATCGTGCTTCTTTACAAAGTGCTATGAGCACCCCTCTAAGGCTTCCCAAGTTCTAGCAGTGATAAGATGGCTTTAATAGAAGTATGTAGGCGGTTAGATAAATTGCACTGAGAACCTCCGTAGAGACAAGAAGATTTCAGTTTGCACTTTCCCATCTCTTTGGGAAATTACACTTGTAAAAACAGCCTTGACGCCTTGCACGAACATAGAAAGAGCCCTGGTTCCTATCACTTGTTCATTTCTTGAGCCAAGAACTTGCTTGACTTGAAGAAGTTCATCGAGTAGAACATCAAGATAATCTATCATCATAGGGTAGATATACGAAGACTATTGGGCAATGACCGTGTGCGAATGATTTTGAAGCTAGAAGGAGGCACTATGGCAGTTCTCTCTGAGTTGATTCAAGAACTCGGCTTGTACCAAGTTCCTAAAGGACTCGGGATGACAACTCGATCTATACTCATAATGAGTATGAAAATGTGGTTAAGCACACTCCCTTGGAGGACTTGGATTGGAACAAGAAAGAGAAAGATGATCTGGCCGAGATCCTAGCTCCAGTCTTAGTCAGGACTAAGGTCAGTTTTGACAGAAAGTTTGAGAGCTTAGAAGGCACTGGGAGAATCCTCCTCAAGGATGTTTCAACACCAAGGAGGGAAGCATCGACTCCCATATCAGACACACCAGTGCAAACCCCTTCTGCCTCATCAACGCAAGGACCTGCAGCTTCCACCCCTTCTTCATCCACTCAAGTATACTAGAAGAAATTCAAAGAGGTTAAGAAGGAGCCTGTGGAAAAATATTCTCAGAGAAAGTAGGTAGAAGTGCCTTTGGGACCAGAGAACATCATTGTTCTCAGTGAAAGTGAAGAGAGTGAAGTGCCAGCCCCTGCAAATGCTCCTGAAGCTCCAACAGATAGAGATAAGGAAGTCCAGAGCACTGAACTTCCAAGTGCTATTGATTCCTCTGCAGCAATTGTCTCCAGTGCCCCACTCACATCTCAACTTGAGACCACAGCTGTGCAAACCTTGAGCGTCATGAGCTCTATGTCTCTTGGTCCTCTTGCCCCTCCTGTTGATTCCTCTTCCTCTTTTGCATGGGTGCAACCTTTTGTTGACAGTAGGAAGAGGAAATCTTCCTCTCGGAGCTCAGGGCCAAATTTTGATGTTGTCGCAGCCTTGTTAGGCACTACTCCTTCTCATGCCAAGAAAGCCAGAATCACCTCCAGGATAGTGTTTGATGCTCAGGGTTAGCAATTCCTGGAGATTGCTTAAGCCTACGTAGACAAATCGAGCGGGACTTGCGGGCATTTGACTTAGAACTCTCAAGAATTCCCAATGGGAGAGTCTACTCCTCGAAGGTGAGATCCACAACCTCCAGAAACTGCAGTCACAAGAGTCATTGGGAGGGTAGAGAAGGCGAAAACTATTGAGCAGGTTGGAGGAACAAGCCCGATTCTCACTGAGGTTTTATCAAATCTCTTTGTCTAAGGACAAGGTTTTGGACCCTACCCCATTGACTACCCATTCACTTGCTTTGTAATTTTGAGCCAAGATGAAGTACGGAGTATCAAAGACATGCACAAGTATTCTATCTATG